>ONZH01015677.1:0-46568 GCA_900303285.1 Rhinella marina | reverse complement strand
GTCAGCCTTACCTTCTGAATCCCTTGGACTTTTTTCAGGTTCGATTGAACCTGGGCCCAAACTGTGCACAGTTCTTGGGTGACGAGATTAACCTCTGGAACTAACAAAAGCTGTCGAAGAGAAAGACCAAAATTGTGGATGGAACCCCATGTTACAAAAGAACGGCGACACTCCCAGAGGAAGAATTCATACGATTATTAATGGCAAACTCGGCGAGAGATAAATACTTAGTCCACAAAAGTTGATTATTAGCAACATAACCTTATATACTACTCCAAAGACTGATTAAGACGTTCAGTCTGGCCGTTGGTCTCTGGATGGAAGGCTGGCGAAAATAACAAATTAATATCAATTTTACGGCAAAAAGCCCTCCAAAATTTGAAAATAAACTGAATGCCTCTATCGAATACAATGTTTTTGGGAATGCCATGTAATCTAACAATATGGTCAATAAACAAAGAAGCTAAGGTCTTGGCATTGGGAAATTTGGGTAACTAAATAAAATGGCACATCCTACTGAACCTGTCCACCACAACCCATACCACAGTCTTCCCCTCAGAGCACGGCAAGTCAGTGATAAAATCCATAGACACATGGGACCATGGTCTATTGGGAACGGGTAAGGGAAGTAACTCACCTACCGGATGTGTCTTAGGATTTTTGGACCTGGTACAGACGCTACATGAATCCACAAAAGCCTGAACATCTTTAGATATCGAGGGCCACCAAAAACCTCTGGAGACAAGATCCTTAGTGGCATTAATACCTGGATGACCACTTAAAACAGAGTGATGGCACTCACCCTGAAGTCGAAAACGGAGATGAACGGGTACAAACAACTTATCTCTGGGAGAGTCAGGTGGAGCCAGATGTTGACCCTCAGAGATTTCAGCGGTCAAATCAGACGTAGTGACAGCAACAATCACATTTGCCGGCAAGATGGGTTCAGGAGGAACATCAGGAGGCTGGAAAGCATGAAAGCTTCGAGACAAAGCATCAGCCTTGATGTTTTTACTTCCGGGCCTAAAGGTGACACAAAAATCAAAGCGGGTTAAAAACAAAGCCCATCTAGCCTGTCTGGGATTTTTAATAGCAGACTCAAAAAACATCAAATTATTATGGTCCGTCAGGACCGTAACACGGTGCATAGCCCCCTCTAAAAAAATGGCACCATTCCTCGAAGGCCCACTTTATCGACAATAATTCTCTATTGCCAATGTCGTAATTTCTCTCGGCCGGAGAGAATTTACGCGAGAATAATGCACATGGATTTAAATTAGTGAAGGTGGGAGACCCCTGGGATAGTACAGCTCCAACACCATCCTCAGAAGCGTCCACTTCCACAACAAACGATTCAGTTTGATCCGGTTGAACCAAAACTGGGGCATTGGTGAAGCATATCTTGAGAGATTAAAATGCCTCAATAGCTGTAGGAGACCAGTTGACCAGATCCGCACCCTTGCGAGTAAGATCGGTGAGGGGTTTGACAATTACCGAAAAATTTTTAATAAATTTTTCGATAAAAATTAGCGAATCCGAGAAAACGTTGGAGCGCTTTCAAAGAGGACGGCCGTACCCAATCAAGAATAGCCTGTACCTTGGAAGAATCCATCTTAAAGGAATACGGAGTGAGGATATAACCCAGGAAGGCCACCTCCTGGACACCAAAAACACATTTCTCCCCCTTGACAAAAAGCAGATTCTTACACAAAACCTCTAACACCTGTCTAATGTGAGAGACATGCGAGTCCCAATCAGTCGAGAAGATGAGGATATTGTCAATATAAATGATCATAAACCTACCGATGAATCGCCTAAAAATGTCATTAACGAAATTCTGGAAGACAGCAGGTGTGTTACTTAACCCGAAGGGCATCACTAGATATTCATAATGACCCTCTGGGGTGTTAAAGGCTGTCTTCCATTCATCCCCATCTCTAATTCTGATCAGATTATAGGCCCCCTTTAGATCCAGTTTTGAGAACCAGCATGCTCCCGGTACTTGATTCAACAGATCTGGAATAAGAGGTAATGTATATTGATTTTTGATGGTGATCTTATTCAGTTCCCTGTAAACTATGCAGGGCCCTAAACCTCCATCCTTCTTACTGACAAAAAAGAAACCTGCCCCCATAGGTGACACAGAGGGCCTTATGTGCCCTTTGAGCAGACTCTCATTCAAATAATCTCTCATAGCCTGACGCTCTGGGGCAGACAGATTGTAGATTTGACCCTTAGGATATTTGGATCTTGTGTTTTCCATGTCTGTTTCAGACATGGAAAACACATCAGAAAAATCGCTCATATACTGGGGGAGGTTAGGTAAATCAACGGTAACCACAGCTTGTAACACCGACTTACAACACTTATTACAAATGATTCCCCATTTTTCCAGTTTCCCTGTGGACCAATTAATTACCGGGTTATGATCCTGTAACCAAGGCATACCTAGGATGAGATCAGCAGGTACATTTTTCAAAATCAAAAAGGAACAAACCTCAGAATGTATCGCACCAACAGTTAAAGTAACCTCAGGGGTACAAAACTCCACCCTCCCATTGGAAAGATGGGTGGAGTTAAGGGCAATAATATGGATAACATTACTTAAAGGAATAATAGGCACCCCAAGAGATAGTGCAAAACTATAATCCATAAAGTTGGATGCCGATCCTGAGTCGATAAATGCTTCTCCTGAACCCCTATACATGCCACACAAAATGGTAATAGGTAATAAAAATTTCTTTCTTACCACCTTGGGAGATACCTTACCCCTCTGGGGACCCCTCTTTGAAGAAGGAAGTTTGGGACACTGTTGGAGCTGAGTTGGTTCTCGGCAACCGCGGCCTTATCTGGTTCTTGATATAGGAGACCTAAGGCCTGAAAAAATGTTTCCACAGACGAAAAACAGGGAGTGTCTGAGGGAAGCGAAAAGGCCCACTATTGCGGGTCTCCCTGCCAGCAGCGAGACTATGATTTCGACTCTTTGCTGCTGTAGGCGAAAATAGAGTTTACAACTCTCTTTGAATGTAACAAAAAGCCTTCGATCCCCCAAAAACCGATCAGGCAGTTTAATGTGGGGTTCTAAGTTTGGTATGGAGGGAACAGCTATAGGTGTTGTTTGAAGCTGCTCCTGATGCTGGAGTCTTTCTGCCAGTTCTTGTACCACTTGGGCCATATTACTCACTTGGTCAGTAAGGATTCTCAATGGCTCCATGACGGTATGGGCCTGTGATTATGTCACGGCAGGGGGAAGGTGCAGCCCTGACTTGAACCCCAACTCTGACCCTGCCTACTTGCATGGCCCGTCCTAGGCAACGGCGTACAACTAGTCGACGTTCCCTAACCTGGATAAGTGCTGGGGCATACAGGGAAGGGAACAAGGGGAGACAATAAACGAACTACAGTACAGACACACACAATATAGAGAAGTCGTCTAGCAAGGGTCAAACATGGAGGTAACGTCAAAGCCAAAGGAGCGAGCAGAATCGAAGTCAACCAAACAAGCCGAAGTCAAAACCAAGAGGGCACGAGGTAAAGGAGGATGAGACAGAGGACGAAGTCGAGGAATAAAGCCAAAGTCGAATCAGTAACAGCAATGGATCAAAACAAGCACTGGACGGAAGAGCAATCATAGGCAACCTGTGACTAGCAGGCTGCCTGTTAAATAGACCCACAGGTGGGTCATGTGATGGGGCTAGCGTCACATGACCCAAACACTGAAGTGGTAACAGGTGAGTGCCGGCCAAAGAATGCCCACGCTCACCAGCTCGTAAACACATAATTAAGGGGCGGGCATACACTGACCGCGTGGAAGCGTACGCTGCCGGATACGCCCCGCCCCGCCCCTTGTATGGAACTAGGGAGTGAACGTACGCCGGGAAGAGTACACTGCCGGAAAAGCCCCGCCTCCTGTATGGAACTAGGAAGCGGACGTATGCCGGGAAGCGTACGCTGCCGAGCACTAGCCAACCCTTGATCCCCATGGAGATGAGGACGCAGAACACGTCCTCGCTCGGGGATAGGCGCATGAGACCGGCAGCGCAAAGTGGATGAAGCGTGCCGCCGGCTCCCTGTGACAGAGACTCTCTAAAGGACTCTCAGACTGAGTAGCAAGATTCTCTGGTTTGATTAAACTTTTTGGCCTTAATTCTAGTGTCATGTCGGGAAGAAACCAGGCAATGCTCAACATTTGCCTAGTACCAATCCTACAGTGAGGTGTGGTGGTGGCAGCATTATACTGTGGAGGTCTTTTTCAGCAGCTGGGAAAAAGAAACTGGTCAGTTATGAGGGAAAGTTGAATGGAGCAAAGTATAGAGTTATTCTTATCCACTTCCCATCCGGGCCATTTACCCCCTTCCTGACCAGGCCTAATTTTGCAAATCTGACATATGTCATTTCATGTGGTAATAACTTTGGAACGCTTTTACTTATCCAGGCCATTCAGAGATTGTTTTCTTGTGACACATTGTAGTTTATGTTAATGGTAAATTTGAGTCAATATATTTTACCTTTATTTATAAAAAATCCAAAATTTACAGAAAATTTTGAAAAAAGTCACAATTTTTTTAAATATTAATTTCTCTGCTTTTAAGTTGCATAGGGATATCTAATAAAATTGTTTTTAATGAACATTCACCATGTGTCCACTTTATTTTGGCATAATTTTGGAAATGTAATTTTATTTTTTGAGGACGTTAGAAGGCTTCGAATTTTAGATGTAATTTTTAAGATTTTCATGAAAATTTCCAATAGTTAATTTTAAAGGACCTTTGCAGTTCTAAAGTGACTTTGAGGGGCTTAAATTATAGAAACTCCCCATAAATGAACATATTTTAGAAACTACAGCCCTCAATGTAATCCAAACTGATTTTTACAGTTTGTTAACCCTTTAGATTTCCCACAAGAATTAAAACAGAAGGAAGGTGAAATTTAAAAATAAATATTTTTTTTGCAGATTTTCAATTTTTAATTAATTTTTCCTATGAGATAGCAAGGGTAAACCGCAAATCAAACCTGAATATTTATTTTCCTGATTCTGAAGTTTGCAGAAACACCCCATATGTGGTTGTAAACTGCTCTGTGACCGGCAGTAATGAGAGGGAGTACAAGCATTTGTGATCACTTTGACAGCTTGTCAGAGTGATCAAAAGCCTGGAGGTCAGGATAAAAGGTCTCAGGTTAAAGCTCCATGTTCTTGGCTGTCAGGAGGCAGCTGAGTCATGGAGCTTCTATGTACAGGTGCTGCACACAAGGGGCAAAGCTGAAGGACGTTTTAAAACCTCCATTCAGAGATAGAGATCCACTACCAGGACGTGTATAGTCAATGGGCAGACTGGAAGTGGTTAATGAAAGCCTAGCTTAGAGTGCTCTGGACCTCAGACTGGGTAAAAGGTTCACAAGGTACACAAGCAAGACAATACAGGAGTGGCTTAGGGACAACTCTGTAAATGTCCTTTGGTGGCCTAGCAGAATCAAATCCAAATCCAAATTCATTATACTCAACAAGATTGGAGACTGTAATCGCTACCAAAAGTGCTGAGTAAAAGGTCTGAATACTTGAGTCAATGTTATATTTTAGTTTTTCCTTTTCAATAAATTAGCAAACATTTTGAACATTCTGTTTTCACTTTGTCATTATGAGATATTGAGTGCAGAATGATGGGGAAAACTGTTTTTACATTTAATTTTAGCACACTGCCGCAGCATAATAAATAAATGTTTAGGTTGGTTGTACTTGATCAGGTCACTGTGATTGCAGTTACCATTTTATAGCTGAGAATAAATGTTCATATCAGCAGGGGTGGACACAGATAGCAGAAAGCCTCTGTGAAAAAGTATTATATGAGCCCTTGATCTCTAATAGCTCATCATAGATTACCCCTCAAATACAATACATTAATTTGAGATAAGAAATTTGTTATTGGGGGGGGGGGGTCCCCTTTCTACTGGGCCTCTGTGAAGTTGCACATGTGGTATATCCTTCCCTATATATCAGTATATTCCCTTATAGACACATGGGGTAGATTTATCAAAACTGGTTCAAAGGAAAACAGGCCCAGTTTCCCATTACAACAAAACAAATGCCACTTTACAATTTTCAGCTGCTGTGATTGCCAGCAGCCGCGGTAATTCCAGCTCCAATAGCGTATATTAAAGTTGGTGCAGTTAAAAAGCTGGTATTTGGTTCTTGGGATGGAGCTGGCGGTCCTCCGCGAGGCGACCTACTGCCTGTCCGAGCCCCTGCCTCTCGGTGCCTACCCGATGCTCATGATTGAGAGTCCCGGGGGCCCGAAGTGTTAACTTTTAAAAAATTGGAGTGTTCAAAGCAGGCTGGGTCACCTGAACACTTCAGTTATGGATAATGGAATAGGACTCCATGCTGCTGCTACCGCACTTTATCAAACTGTCCCAAATTTAAGGCTGACACGTTGCTGCCGAGCAGAGCGTCCAAATAATTTAAGGGTGACACTCTGCTGCCGAGATGACCGACAAAAAAAAATTAAGGGACACATGCTAATGCCGAGCTGACCGTCCAAAAAAATGATATTCTTGATGTGACATTCTGGATGTGACATTCTGCTGAAGAGCAGACCAAAGAAGAAATGACCAGGGCACGGGTTATGTTTCTGGACACATGCTGTTGTAAGGTGGGGACGGCACACCATGAAAAATAGTGGCGGGTGGGGACTGCGTAACGAGGGACAGCTGCCGTCATCAGGCTAAGAAAAGCCTCGGTGTCCACCAGCCTAAACGGCAACATTTCCAAGGTCAGCAATTTAGAAAGTTGCATGTTTAGAGCTATGGCCTGTGGGTGGGTGGCAGGGTATTTGCGCTTGCATTCAAATGCCTGGAGTAAGGACATTTGAACACTGCGCTGGGACATTGAAGTGGATGTGCTGGCTGATGGTTCCTGCGAAGGTCCAGGTGCAGGGCGGGAGGCATCTGGGCCTGCGTCTTGGACAGCAGGTAACAGAGGGGAAGAGAAGGCAGTGGTGTGACCTGCAGACACAGATCATGGACCCAGGCGTTCGGCCCACCTTTTAGGGTGCTTTGCTGACATGTGGCGGATCATGTTGGTGGTGGTCAGGTTGCTGGTGTTTACGCCCCTGCTCATCTTGGTATGGCACAGGTTACAAATTACAATCCGTTTATCGTCAGCACTTTCTTCAAAAAAAGCGCCAGACTGCCGAACACCTAACCCTTGGCAAGGGAACTTGCCGCAAGGGGCTGCTCCGGGGAACAGTTGCAGGGCCTGGTTGGCGTGGCCTGCCTTCTACCTTTTGCCACCCCACTGCCTCTTCCAGCCTGTTGTGCTGCTGCTGATCATTCCCCCTTTGTACTGCTGTCCTCGCTCGGCTTGCCACCTTCCCAGGTTGGGTCAGCTATTTAATCGCCCACCGCCTCCTCTTCCACATCCTCACTCTGGTCCTCCTCCTGACATGGTGAACTAACAAGAACCTGACTTAACTGCGTCTCATCCTCATTATCAACCTCTTGAGACACTAATTTCCCTTGACTTATTGGCAACTGTGTCTCATCATCATCATGAAACTCATGAGATGCTAGTTGCTGGTCCCCACCGTCATCTTCTTCAGACTGTGTTTGCTCAATAGATTGGGAATCAGGGCAGAATATCTCCTCATGTCCCACTTCAAGCTGCCTTGGCAAGAGGCCCGAGCCAAGGAACGGTGACGAAAAAAGCTTCTCGGAATATCCCAATGTGGGATTAGTTCTTTGTCCAGACTGCATGGTGGGAGGAAGGAGGATCAAGGTGAGGATGCGGTTGCCCAGACTCTTGGCTACTGAGACTGGACTTTGTGGAAGAGAGGGTGGTGCTTAACTGACTGGAAGCATTATCAGCTGAAATCCTACCCACTACCTGCTCACAGTGGTGTGGCAACAAGAGTTGTGTCTTGCGCCGCCCTGCAAACTGTGACATGAAGCTAGGATTTGTGGATGACATTGTTTCTTGGGCTCTGCCAGCAGGCACAGTTTCACCGTGCCCTGAGCCTTTCGCCTCTGCGTTCACCATCAGCAGCACGCCCACTTCCCCGTCCCTTTCAGCTCGCCTTGCGCATATTGTATAGTATATATGCAACTTGGTCACAACTACAGTAGTGCACATTTTTATTAACTGTATGATCAGAAAAATGAAAACGAATGTCTAATATTGTGAATGCGCAAACGTTATAGAGCAGCCGCAAATGAGGAACTGCGGCCTAAATTAACAGTATTAAATGTGACAACGGATGTCAGCTACATAGACTTTTGAACGGTTGTAATACGCTGTGCACCTAGCATTACTGACAGGGCACACTTGGGGGGTTTTTTGCCACCAAAAAAAACAAAAAAACCTTGTATTTCACAATGGACTTTGGTCTTTTTGGAACAGAAACAATCTTTCTACTTACCCAAATCCTATCCCTATAGTTTAATTCCCTCCTTGGGCAAATTAAAGTGCAGACGCAAATGAGGAACTGCGGCCTAAATTATCGGTATTAAATGTAACAACGGATGTCAGCTACATAGACTTTTGAATGGTGGTAATACGCTGTGCACCTAGCGTTACTGACAGGGCACACTTTGGGTTTTTTTGCCACCAAAAAAAAAATAAAAAATGCAGAAGCATTTAACAATGGACTTTTGTGTCTTTTGAACAATGATACTAACCCTGCCTATAGAAATTCTATCCCTACGCAAATGTTATACAGCAAGACGCAAAAGAAGTACTGCGGGCTTAACAGCAGAAATTATAGCAAAGTATGTCAGGTATATAGTATACAGAGGGTATCCTACAGCATGCAGCAGCACATGTGGCATTAATGGCAGGCCACCTAGTGCTATTTTCACCACCTTTAAACACCCCAAAAATAATAAAATATTGCTTTGTGCCAGATACAATAGCCCTTAAAAGGGCTTTTGGGTCTTTGTTTAGCAATTCCTATCCCTGCCTAGCGTGCTTCTCTCCCTACACTGTCTGTCCCTGCATGCAGCAGCTCTCTCTGTCTATCCCTTTATAGCACCCGGTGACACGTAACCCGGCTAGCCAATCAGTATAATGCCAGTAGCTAAGATGGCTACTGGCATTACACTGAATGCCATGCCTTCCCGCACACTAATTGGCTAATTAGTGTGTGGGGAGGTGACTCGAGCATGGCGCTCGAGCACATGCGGTATTCGGCCGAATACAGCATGGTCCCGAGCACCGCCATGTTCGGCCGAATAGTGTATTTGGCCGAACATGTTCGCTCAACACTAATTATAACAACTCCAACATAAAGTTTTTTACTCATATAAATCAGCAGATACACTTCCACTACCAGTGGCGTGATAAGCAGTGCTGAAAGATTGCTGACTGCCTTGACTATGTGTTGTGGTAGAAACAGGGGGATTAAGATTTGGGCCTGAGCCAGGTGCAGGGGGAACATAATGTTCCTGCGGCCAATATTGTGTAGTCTAATAATTAACATTGGCATTATAAGTAGAGATGAGCGAGTAGTGTTCGATCGAGCTGGTATTCGATCGAATACTACGATATTCGGCGTACTCGATTTAATTCGAGTATAACGGCGATGGCGCACCTAGAATTTGTTTCCCCTCCCACCTTCCCTGGCGCTCTTTTTCCACCAATCACCATGCAGGGGGGGTATGACAGGCACGCTGAGCACGCTGGCAGCGCGCAAACGGCGTCTACATGCATTGGCTGGAAAAACCATGTGACCTCGAATATTAAAAACTCAGCTCTTCCTGCTCGTACGCATATGCTGCGTGAACTTAGTCAGGGACAGAGGCTGGAGAAGGGAGAGACAGATTTTAGCTGTTGGACAGGCAGGAGCGTGATTAAAAGCCCTTATCAGGGCTACTACAGTGGACTTCAGTGATAGCTTACTACAATATAGACTTTACAGAGAACGGCTGCTGTATTCAGGGATAGCTGCTGGAGTAGGGACAGAGAGAGGCATTAGTGGTGTATTAGGTGCTCTGCTACATACCAAACTATATTTGGCACTACTGCTGTGTACCTTGAAAAATACAATATATAGGCCTTATAACTGGCAACTGTACTGTGCGTTCTCTTGCAAAGTAATTTCTCATAACTGTTGTTCATTACACACCGTCTGATCACTTAGTACACGGCTGTGTACCTTGAAAAATACAATATATAGGCCTTATAACTGGCAACTGTACTGTGTGTTGTCTTGCAAAGTAATTTCTCATAACTGTTGTTCATACACACCGTCTGATCACTTAGTACACGGCTGTGTACCTTGAAAAATATAATATATAGGCCTTAACTGGCAACTGTACTGTGCGTTCTCTTGCAAAGTAATTTCTCATAACTGGTGTTCATACACACCGTCTGATCACTTAGTACACGGCTGTGTACCTTGAAAAATACAATATATAGGCCTTATAACTGGCAACTGTACTGTGCGTTCTCTTGCAAAGTAATTTCTCATAACTGGTGTTCATACACACCGTCTGATCACTTAGTACACGGCTGTGTACCTTGAAAAATACAATATATAGGCCTTATAACTGGCAACTGTACTGTGCGTTCTCTTGCAAACTAATTTCACGGCTGTGAAGGCAAAATATTGTAAAAAAAAAAAAATGCTGCGGGGGGCTAGCGGAATAGGACGTGGACGAGGACGGGGGCGCGGAAAATGCTGTTGGGGGCCTTGTTGAAGCCAGTGGGGATACAATGCGTCCTGGTGAGGGTCAGCCAGGATCCCGCTCATCCAGAATCCCTGCCTTTATGGGACAGTTAAGCAGGGGGCGGGTTACACCGCTGTTGAGGCCTGAGCAGGTTGAACAGGTGGTGCAATGGATAGCCGATAGCGCTTCCACACAGTTGTCCACCAGCCAGTCATCCACACAGTCTCACTCTGACCCTCCTTCCTCCACACCTGGCCAACAGAGTCATCCCACCCTTGACCCCTCCCAGGAGCTCTTTTCGGGTCCTTTTTCAGATGTGCCGGAAGAATCCCAGGAGCTAGCAGAGGAATTTGTTTGTAGTGATGCCCAAACACTTGAGTTTTCGCCATCTCCTGCTGATGTGGACCCTGAACCAGCATCTGTTATCATGAGCGATGATGATGATGAGACGCAGTTGCCATCAAGGGAGGCTGTTGGAATGTCCAGTGGGCAGGAGGAGGAGCAGAGTGAGGAAGAGGAGGTGGTGGATGACGAAATGACCGACCCCACTTGGCCAGGGGTGATGTCCAGCGGGGAAAGCAGTGGAGAGGTGGTGGTCTGCGCAGCACCGAAAAAGGCAGCAAGAGGCAGAGGGATGTCCAGAGGCAGAGGGATGTCCACAGGCAGAGGGATGTCCACAGGCAGAGGGATGTCCACAGGCAGAGGGATGTCCAGAGGCAGAGGACAGTCCAGACAAAGTAGTGAGGCCACAGCCAGCACGGCCGAAGCTGTTCCCGGCAGCGGGCAGTCGCGCGAAGCTCCCCCATCGAGGCCTCGTACTTCTGTGGTGTGGAGATTTTTTTATGTTTGTGCGGATGACAAACTGAGCGCGGTTTGCACACTCTGCCACTCAAAACTGAGTAGGGGCTCTGAGAAGAGCAATCTGACCACCTCAGGCATGCGGCGTCACTTGGAAGTCAAGCACTGGGCTGAGTGGGAGAGAGCAAACGCAATACAAACTGCGCCCGGTCCTGCTGCCACTGCCTCTTCCCCTTTGTTGTGTGCTGCCACTGCGGTCCAGACCTCCAGCCAGGACACCTCCACATCTGCCTCTGCCTCGGCTACTTTGGGGCCTTCTCCTTCAGCCTCCCCTTCCCCCGCCTCTTCGCCTGCACCCTCACACTCCTCGTCCCAACAACTGTCCATCTCGCAGGCGTTCGACCGCAGGCGGAAGTACGCCTCGAGTCACCCCCAAGCCCAAGCCTTAAACTGCCACATCTCCAAACTGCTGGCCCTGGAGATGTTGCCGTTTAGGCTTGTGGAGACGCAGGCCTTCCGCGACCTGATGGCGGCTGCCGCACCTCGCTATTCCGTCCCCAGCCGCCACTACTTTTCCCGGAGTGCCGTCCCCGCCCTGCACCAGCACGTGTCGCGTAACATCAGGCGGGCCCTGAGGTACGCAGTCAGCGCAAAGGTCCACTTGACCACCGACTCGTGGACAAGCGCTTGCGGCCAGGGACGCTACATCTCTTTGACGGCACACTGGGTGAATGTAGTGGAAGCGGGGACGGGGTCGCAAACAGAGACGGCCTACCTACCACCCCCGCCCAAGATTGCCAGCATGGGTTCTGATAAACCCCCCTCCTCCTCCTCCTCCTCCTCCTGTGCCTTAACATCTCCCTCAGCCGCTAGCTGGAAGCGTTGCAGCACTGGCGCGGGGAGACGTCAGCAGGCGGTGCTAAAGCTCATCAGCTTGGGCGACAGGAAGCACAGCGCCCCAGAGGTGAGGGACGCCATATTGCAGCAGACGGAGATGTGGCTGTCGCCGCTGCAGCTAGGACCAGGCATGGTCGTGTGCGATAACGGCCGTAACCTGGTGGCGGCTCTGGAGCTTGCCGAACTCAATCACGTACCATGCCTGGCCCACGTTTTTAATCTGGTAGTCCAAAAATTTCTGAAGACTTACCCCAACCTGGCAGAGCTACTGGTGAAAGTGCGGCGCTTGTGCGCTCACTTTCGTAAGTCAACTGTAGCTGCTGCTAGCTTAAAAAAACTCCAGCAACGCCTCCATTTGCCTGAACATCGGCTGTTGTGCGACCTGCCGACTCGCTGGAATTCCACCTATTCCATGTTGGCCAGGGTGTGTGAGCAGCAGAGAGCATTGATGGAGTACCAGATTATGAATCCACGCGTGCCTCCAACTCAGCTCCCTCAGTTTGCCAACCACGAGTGGCCATGGATGGCAGACATATGCGATGTACTGCGTATCTTTGAGGAGTCCACCAAGAAGGTCAGCAGCGAGGACGCTATAGTGAGCGTAACCATCCCGCTCCTAGGCGTCCTTAAAGAATCGCTCATCGCAATAAGGGAGAACGCATTGCACGCAGAGGAGACGGGGGTAGGAGGAGACGCAACGGAGCTACACAGTCAGACCACACTTTTGTCTGCTTCACGGTGGCAGTTGCAGGAGGAGGAGGATGAGGAGGAGGACGACGTGGAGGTGGCTGTGGAAGAGGAGGAGGATGCTGGCGGCGAGGGTAGCAGTCAGGCTGTGTGCGTCCCATTGGTTCAGCGCGGATGGGGCGGAGAGGAGGCGGAAGAGGAAGAGGAGGAAATGGCAAGTGATCCTTCTGGTGGGGGCAGTGAGGTCATGCCTATTCAGAGTCTGGCACACATGGCTGACTTCATGCTGGGCTGCTTTTCCCGGGACACACGTGTTGTCCGGATAGTGGAGAACAAACTGTACTGGGTCTTCGCACTCCTGGACCCCCGGTATAAAGATAACGTCTCCTCTTTTATTCCGGTAGAGGAGAGGACGAATCGATTGCTGGAATACCAGAGGGAACTCGTGCAGAACATGATGGAGATTTTCCCACCCACCATCGCTGGCGGCAGAGAGGAGAGGGTCTCCCAGAGTCCCACAACATCCATCAGGCCCACAGCCACCAGGGGAACACTCTCCAAGGTGTGGGACACGTTCATGGCACCCCCTCGTGCAACTTCCATCACTGCGGGGCCCGCTATCAGCAGGAGGGACAAGTATCGGCGGATGTTGCGGGAGTACCTGGCAGACCGTACCCCTGTCCTCCCCGATCCCTCGGCGTCCTACACTTACTGGGTCTCCAAGTTGGACACGTGGCTGGAACTGTCCCTGTACGCCTTGGAGGTGCTTGCCTGCCCTGCCGCCAGCGTGCTATCAGAAAGGGTGTTCAGCGCAGCCGGGGGCATTATAACCGATAAGCGCAGCCGCCTGTCAACCGACAGTGCCGACAGGCTGACGCTAATCAAAATGAACAGCAAGTGGATTGACCCGGACTTTGCTTCTCCAACCGTGGAAAGCAGCCAAAAGTGAAGTGCCATCTGTATGAAGTGCCATTTCCTCCTCCACCTCCTCCTCCTCCTCCTCCTTAACCGCCGTAGAATTGCTCCGTAAATAAGAAAAATTTATATGTTTATGGCTCACCTCTTGGGCCCCACAAAATGTTTAATAGGTCTCACCTCTTGGGCCTCCTCATAATTTTTAACAGGTCTCACCTCTTGGGCCTCCACATAATTTTTAAGAGGTCTCACCTCTTGGGCCTCCTCATAATTTTTAACAGGTCTCACCTCTTGGGCCTCCACATAATTTTTAACCGGTCTCACCTCTTGGGCCTCCACAAAATGTTTAAGAGGTGTCACCTCTTGGGCCTCCACATAATTTTTAACAGGTCTCACCTCTTGGGCCTCCACAAAATGTTTAACAGGTCTCACCTCTTGGGCCTCCACAAAATGTTTAACAGGTCTCACCTCTTGGGCCTCCACAAAATGTTTAAGAGGTCTCACCTCTGGCCTCCACAAAATGTTTAACAGGTCTCACCTCTTGGGCTCCACATAATTTTTAATACGTCTCACCTCTTGGGCCTCCACAAAATGTTTACAGGTCTCACCTCTTGGGCCTCCACAAAATGTTTAACAGGTCTCACCTCTTGGGCCTCCCACAAAATGTTTAACAGGTCTCACCTCTTGGCCTCCACAAAATGTTTAACAGGTCTCACCTCTTGGGCCTCCACAAAATGTTTAAGAGGTCTCACCTCTTGGGCCTCCACAAAAATGTTTAACAGGTCTCACCTCTTGGGCCTCCACATAATTTTTAATACGTCTCACCTCTTGGGCCTCCACAAAATGTTTAACAGGTCTCACCTCTTGGGCCTCCACAAAATGTTTAACAGGTCTCCACTCTTGGGCCTCCACAAAATGTTTAACAGGTCTCACCTCTTGGGCCTCCACAAAATGTTTAACAGGTTCTCACCTCTTGGGCCTCCACATAATTTTTAAACAGGTCTCACCTCTTGGGCCTCCACAAAATGTTTAACAGGTCTCACCTCTTGGGCCTCCACAAAATGTTTAAGAGGTCTCACCTCTTGGGCCTCCACAAAATGTTAACAGGTCTACCTCTTGGGCCTCCACAAAATGTTTAACAGGTCTCACCTCTTGGGCCTCCACAAAAATGTTTAACAGGTCTCACCTCTTGGGCCTCCACAAAATGTTTAACAGGTCTCACCTCTTGGGCCTCCACATAATTTTTAACAGGTCTCACCTTTTGGGCCTCCACAAAAGGTTTAAGAGGTTAACAGTGGAAAGCAGCCAAAAGTGAAGTGCCATCTGTATGAAGTGCCATTTCCTCCTCCACCTCCCTCCTCCTCCTTAACCGCCGTAGAATTGCTCCGTAAATAAGAAAAATGTATATATTTATGGCTCACCTCTTGGGCCTCCACATAATTTTTAACAGGTCTCACCTCTTGGGCCTCCACAAAATGTTTAAGAGGTCTCACCTCTTGGGCCTCCACATAATTTTTAACAGGTCTCACCTCTTGGGCCTCCACAAAATGTTTAACAGGTCTCACCTCTTGGGCCTCCACAAAATGTTTAAGAGGTCTCACCTCTTGGGCCTCCACAAAATGTTTAACAGGTCTCACCTCTTGGGCCTCCACATAATTTTAACACGTCTCACCTCTTGGGCCTGCACAAAATGTTTAAGAGGTCTCACCTATTGGGCCTCCACATAATTTTTAACAGGTCTCACCTCTTGGGCCTCCACAAAATGTTTAACAGGTCTCACCTCTTGGGCCTCCACAAAATGTTTAACAGGTCTCACCTCTTGGGCCTCCACAAAATGTTTAACAGGTCTCACCTCTTGGGCCTCCACAAAATGTTTAAGAGGTCTCACCTCTTGGGCCTCCACATAATTTTTAACACGTCTCACCTCTTGGGCCTGCACAAAATGTTTAAGAGGTCTCACCTATTGGGCCTCCACATAATTTTAACGGGTCTCACCTCTTGGGCCTCCACAAAATGTTTAACAGGTCTCACCTCTTGGGCCTCCACAAAATGTTTAACAGGTCTCACCTCTTGGGCCTCCACAAAATGTTTAACAGGTCTCACCTCTTGGGCCTCCACAAAATGTTTAACAGGTCTCACCTCTTGGGCCTCCACATAATTTTTAACAGGTCTCACCTTTTGGGCCTCCACAAAAGGTTTAAGAGGTTAACAGTGGAAAGCAGCCAAAAGTGAAGTGCCATCTGTATGAAGTGCCATTTCCTCCTCCACCTCCTCCTCCTCCTTAACCGCCGTAAGAATTGCTCCGTAAATAAGAAAAATGTATATATTTATGGCTCACCCTCTTGGGCCTCCACATAATTTTTAACAGGTCTCACCTCTTGGGCCTCCACAAAATGTTTAAGAGGTCTCACCTCTTGGGCCTCCACATAATTTTTAACAGGTCTCACCTCTTGGGCCTCCACAAAATGTTTAACAGGTCTCACCTCTTGGGGCCTCCACATAATTTTTTAACACGTCTCACCTCTTGGGCCTGCACAAAATGTTTAAGAGGTCTCACCTATTGGGCCTCCCACATAATTTTTAACAGGTCTCACCTCTTGGGCCTCCACAAAATGTTTAACAGGTCTCACCTCTTGGGCCTCCACAAATGTTTAACAGGTCTCACCTCTTGGGCCTCCACAAAATGTTTAAGAGGTCTCACCTCTTGGGCCTCCACATTATTTTTAACAGGTCTCAACTTTTGGGCCTCCACAAAAGGTTTAAGAGGTTAACAGTGGAAAGCAGCCAAAAGTGAAGTGCCATCTGTATGAAGTGCCATTTCCTCCTCCACCTCCTCCTCCTCCTCCTTAACCGCCGTAGAATTGCTCCGTAAATAAGAAAAATGTATATATTTATGGCTCACCTCTTGGGCCTCCACATAATTTTTAACAGGTCTCACCTCTTGGGCCTCCACAAAAGGTTTAAGAGGTTAACAGTGGAAAGCAGCCAAAAGTGAAGTGCCATCTGTATGAAGTGCCATTTCCTCCTCCACCTCCTCCTCTCCTCCTTAACCGCCGTAGAATTGCTCCGTAAATAAGAAAAATGTATATATTTATTGCTCACCTCTTGGGCCTCCACATAACTTTTTAACAGGTCTCACCTCTTGGGCCTCCACAAAAGGTTTAACAGGTCTCACCTCTTGGGCCTCCACATAATTTTTAACAGGTCTCACCTCTTGGGCCTCCACATAATTTTTAACACGTCTCTCCTCTTGGGCCTCCACATAATTTTTAATACGTCTCACCTCTTGGGCCTCCACATAATTTTTAAGAGGTCTCACCTCTTGGGCCTACACAAAATGTTTAAGAGGTGTCACCTCTTGGGCCTCCACATAATTTTTAAGAGGTCTCACCTCTTGGGCCTCCACATAATTTTTAAGAGGTCTCACCTCTTGGGCCTCCACATAATTTTTAAGAGGTCTCACCTCTTGGGCCTGTACAAAATGTTTAAGAGGTCTCACCTCTTGGGCCTCCACAAAATGTTTAAGCGGTCTCACCTCTTGGGCCTCCACATAATTTTTAAGAGGTCTCACCTCTTGGGCCTCCACATAATTTTTAAGAGGTCTCACCTCTTGGGGCTCTACAAAATGTTTAAGAGGTCTCACCTCTTTAGCCTCCACACAATTTTTAAGACGTCTCACCTCTTGGGCCTCCACAAAATTTTCCATGAGCCTCTGGCCAGCCCACGGCCTCTTCCTGCCTTTTGCGGTCCTATGCATCCCTCAACATCCCCACTGCTTTACCTGCTAGACATGACACTGGGCCAGGTCGGGTCACTGACATCTCAAGCGCCAACAATTTGGGCATTTTAAGGCTTCTGCATGTGTTTTTGAGTTGTTTTTACATTTTAAAGAAGACATGTCTGACCACATCTCACACACACACACAATGACAATTAGGGGTGGGGTCTATTTGCTTTCCCCCTTGCCTATGCCATCTGTGGTTGTCATAGGCAACGTGATTTTAAGGGGTGCATAATTTCATCTTCTTTTTTGTCTAGTTTGGCTTGGGGTCCATGGCAATGTAGAGGAAAGAAGGTTTCCTTGTATGGTCTCACTTTACAGAGAGGTTATATTGTGTTTGGAGTGTATTGTTGAGAGGCTGTGATAGTGGCGTAATAGTGCGACTTGGGAGCGTTATATGCACCCAGACATGCTTCCCCTGCTGTCCTAGTTGCATTCCAGCAGTGTTGGCATCCTTTTCTGAGGTTCCAGGGTGGACTTGGTGACCTCCAAGTGGTCGAATTGAGATTTCCAAGTGGCGAGCATTTTTTCCCCATAGACTTTAATGGGATTCGATATCTGGTCGAATAGTCGAATTTCGCGGTCTATTCGAATCGAATTTCGAAATTTCGAATATTTCACTACTCGCTCATCTCTAATTATAAGGATTCTGAGGTACATCATGCAACATAGGCCTATAGTAAGATCTAGAAGGTGGAGGGGGTGGACACAGGACAGGTAAAGCAGCTGCTGCAGAGATAGCAGGTTGTGTGGAGATATGGCCATGACCATTGCTCCAAGGCTCTAAACAGCAAATATGGATTATTTGAGGGAGTACAAGCATCAAGTAAGGTAAGAAAATTCCCACGAATGTTGAGGGGCAAGGCTTTTCAGAAATCAAACATTCTCATCCTCAGGCATGGTATGGCTTAAATAATCTAGGACCCTTTGGTCCACATGAGCTGGCATGTTAGTTGGACTAGTACGCCTAGAGGATCTACCCAACGAGATGGCCTTGCAGTAGCAGGTGTTGGAACAGTAGAGGTTGGATCTCTGATGTTGCTGTGCTGACAACACTAGGTTCTGACTCTTCTCCCTGTCCAGTAGATCCCCCTACTGGTTCCTGATGCTCCAGCAGTCTCCTCGTCTTCAGGCATATCATCCAGGAGGTTGTCTTCAGTTCTTAAGAGATTAAAAACTGTGGTTAGATTAGGCTAATCAATATGCATGGCATAGTTAGGGTAACAAATAACGCACTTGCCCAGAAATATGAAGAGATAGTAGGCAAAATCATGAACTATTGCTGTATAGTGTCCCTACGGTCATGTAGGCCTGGTATTATCCGTGGTGCAATAATTGATTCTGGACTGTGATGACACATATTTGATGAGCAGTACAACATGCTTAATACACTATTAGCATGTTATATCAATTTATCTGATGTGATGCCGGTGAAAAGCAATGCTACACATCAGCCATTCAGCACTTTAAAACAATATGACACTATCCGTGGTATATCTGCATGTATTTGTGGGTCGCAGTGCTGTTTAACTGATGAAACTACATTCACGCAGAGTTGAAATACTGGCCTACAACGATGTTGGGGACGTCAAGGAAATCGCTATGCATCATCCACTGTCATCCCCAGACGAGTCTTTGGTAGTGGTGGTGGTATTACAGTGTGGGCAGGTGTGTCTAGTTAATACAGAACTGCCCTACACTTAGTGAATGGTACAGTGACAAGCCCAGACTACTTGAATTACATCATTAATCCAGTCATTGTGCCTCTGCAGGAACAATACAGGCCAAATTTCATCTTCATGGACAACAATGGCTTCAGGAGACTGAGGAACCTCAAGTGCATGTTCTCCAGATCTGAATCACATTGAAAACTTATGGGATCAGCTGAGTCACTGTGTAGAGGCTTGTAACTCTGTACCCCAGAACCTCAATGACCTGAGGGCGTCCCTTCAAGGAGAGTGGTATGCCATGCCTCAGCAGACAATAAGGTGTGACATCGTTGTCAAGCTGTAATTGATGCTCAAGGCCACATTACAAGTTACTGAGACACTGACATTTTGTGGGGGTATACCCAGGACTGGGGTCGCCTTTTGTTTCAATTAATTGTTTTACATGAGGAAATCACCATTGCTGCTTCTACTTAAATGTCCTACTTTCATGATAACAAATCAGTGTAGCGTGAATTTGTTAGCTTTTTCTTTCATTTCAGGTGAAAGTCAAATATCCCTAACTTAGTTACCTTATGTTTAAAGGGGAGTATGTTTAAAGGGGACCTGTCATCAACTTTATGCTGCCCATACTAATGGCAGAATAAAGTAGAGACAGGTGAGTTTGTTTCAGCGGGCTATCATTTATAAGTTAAAAGTAAGTGGTTTCCAAGAACAAACATCACAATCATTGCAGACTGGGCCTGGAAAAGAGTCCCGGCCACCTGAGAAGAGTGATGGTTATTCATGAATTCCTGCTCTCCCTGCCCACCTGCTGATGATTGTCAGTCTTCTACTTAGTTTTATCCCTTTCTCTCTAAGAGAGAACTGCCAATCATCAGCAGATGATCGGGAGAGCAGGAACTCATGAATAACCATGACTCTTCTCAGGTAAATTAAACTCTTTCCAAATCTGGGCTGTAATGATTATGATGCTAGTTCTCAGCAACCACTTACTTTTAGCTCATGAGTGACACATCGCTGAAATCAGCATTTCTGTTACAAATTTATGCTGTCCTCAGTGAGGTCAGCATAAAGTTGATGACAGGTTCCCTTCAAAATATACACAGAATACATTTATTAAAAGGCAAGGCCAAAATGTATTAAAAATATATAATTTACTGATTGAGCTCCATAATACCCTTCAGAAAAAGTAACCGGTTTGTGTATATGTAGGGACGCTTTTTGGAAGCACCTGATCCACTTTGGAAGCACCTGATCGACTCTGATTTATCTAAAATCTAAAAGTGTCTAAAACTGTCCCGGCAAGTTTTCCATCTGGTTTTCACTGCTTCCACTGTACCAAAATAACACAATACAATAAAAATTACATACAGAATCAGTGGCATGATAAGGTGGTCCTGGGGGACAGGGCCCATGGTCCGCCCTGGGTGCCCGCTGACAGCAGGGTGCCAGAGCCTAGAAGCAATGAGTGCTTCCATCAATACAGATGTAAGTGCTCATTGCTGGAGCGCCTGGAGCTGTAGTCCTGTCACTCAGCTCCCTGTGTTCCGTCTCTACCACAACGTATGGTGAAGCAGAGAAACTTCACCCTGCTGCAGCATTCTGCCTGCAGGCACAAATCAAGCTGCAGTCATGTGTGGGAGGAGCCTGCAGCCCAATAATCTGCATAAGCTCCTCCCACACCGTGCTGCAGAGCAATATGTGTTTGCAGGGGGAGAGCTGGAAAATAAAAACACAGAGGTGACAACGAGGGTTTGGCAACTCTCAACTTTTATGGGACACAGAATGGCCATTATTACTGTGAAGGGGCACAATGGCTATTAATACTGTTATGGGGGCACAATGAGGACAAATCTACTCTTAAGGGGCATAGAGAGGGCATTACAACTGTGAAGGGGGCACAAGTGAAAGGGCAACATATGTGGGTAACTCACGTGAGGAGGCAAGTATCTGGACAAAACTACTGTGAAGTTTGGACAATGAGGGCAATACTACTGTGAGGGGGTAACCAGTAGAAAAAGTATTGGGGGGCAGAGAAAGGACTTGCCCTTGCTGCCAAACACCAGTCCACACAATAAAGACAGTCTAATGAGGTGTCCAAACAGCCAAAAAATAGATACTATCATGGGCACTTTTAGTACAGCAACATCAGCATGACTCTGTGAAGTTCAAACCAAAGAAGAAAAAGCCACAAGGCCATTGCTACAGGTGTAGAAACAGGCCACAATGAGCTCCAGCCATGGAGACTTCTGTTAGCAGACATTCTTTGGCCGCAATTATTAAATCAAATAATGATAGGTAAAAACCTAAAGATTTAACATTAATAAAAGAGCATTGACAGGTTCAACTTACCCATCAATACTCGCTGTGGTTCTTCCACATACTCCCACTCTGTGGGCTGAAGTTCCTTGGCCACTTCTGTACAGGTTGCTTCAATGCGGTTCCGATGATGATATGCCTCTGTCCTTATGTCCCACAATTCAGGGCGGTCATGCACCAAACAAATAAGCATCTCTACATTAATTACTGGGGACATAGTTGGTTGCTGCCAGGTTTCATCAGACAAATGTGCTGTCTGCTATGAAACATCTTTGGTCGGCACATGTGGTCTGGAAGGCCGCACTATGGATTTCAGATTGTCTTCTTGCACTTGTCCGTGAAAAACGGATGCAAAACGGATGACATGCAGTTCACATTCACAATTTTCACGGACCCATTGACTTCAATGGACGTGAGCAGTCCGAGACACGGATGAAAGTAGCGCATGCATCCGTGTTTTTTCCCGGATTCACGGAACGCATAAAATCACAGAAATGTGAACTAACACATTAAAATTAATACATCAGTATGCTGTCCGTCTAAAATGCGGAAAAACGGAAATGTGGACGAGGCCTTGGGTTGATTCTTCACACCCATGTTTGCTAATATTGTAAGACCTGTAAAGATGAAATCCCAGCAGCCACTATCAAAATCCATTAAAATAAAGGGATGCGGTCAACTTGTGCTGGGCCTCTTATTTCCAAGTGCCGCAAGGGCACTATTATACACTCGTGGTCTGCATCTATAAAGTTTAGTAATATCCTTATTCTTATAACAACTGTGTTAATATGTCCATATATCATGATAATGATATTTTTGTTATGCTTAATTTCCACAATTTTTTGCAAATTAGCTTTTTTTCAAAGAAGCCTATTGTTAAAATATGTGAGAAACAAGCCATATATAAAGCATGCTGCATTTTGAAAAGAAAAAACACCAAAAACACTCAACCCTATGGTGAAAAAGGTCATAGTTTTTAAAATATGCTGTGTGAAACTATTATTTGACCAAGAATGTATTCTCCAAAGAGATAAGGTATTATGAAAACATTGTAAAATATAAAAACTCTAAAAAATGGTTGGCTCTTCAATAACCAATGTGGTATTTAATCATATATCAACATTACAAAGCAAATAAAATTACAATAAAAATACGTCTCAATTCATATAAAACCAAATTCTTAAAATCCTATAATTAGTGTTTAGCGCAGTCTATAATGTGTTTGAATGCTGAGCTTTCGTGCTCCTTACCAGTACCCCAGCGTCAATGTAGTAGTAGCTGGTATAGGTGGTTGATGCAGGTAAGGTTAGTGCAAGCAAAGTTGTTCCCCTGTATCTTGAACTTCTTGTTACCTGTGATCTCTTTCCGCTCGTGCCGGCTGAGCGCATGCATGCTTGGGATCTGCAGACGCCATGCTCCGCTCTTCTCTCGTGTATGATAGGTGTCTCTCTCTCACAGCTGATAGAGACTGGTGTTATAGTTCTTTCCAATCGGTAGCATGTACACCAATTGAGTGGATCAAATAAATTACATAAATTAATCCTCCAAAAAAGACCGCAATTTCTCTCGCCAGACGCGTTTCGAAACATATACTGTTTTTTCCTCAGTGGCAATAAGGAAGAAGGAAGAAAAATAAATGTTTGGGGGGGGGGGTTTTCAGTTTAATTGCAGCATATATACTGAGCGTCATGCTTCAATCACCCATTTCTGTTTATTCAGTTTCCACATGGTTGCAATTTAGTTTTTTGGGGACTTGTTCCATATATATGTCATTACTGCATCAGTACACAAGGTGGAATCTACCTGTAAGTGTCAACATGAATTTAAGCATCAAGCCTCTACCTTCTGTTTATTCAGTGTCCACATGGACAGCAGAGACTTGCCGGCCATGACGCCCGCCGCACCCGCGAGCGGGCGTCATGTCCCCGCACCGCCCGCGCGCCGTACATGTACGGCGGCGGTCGGGAAGGGGTTAAATCAGCATACAGGTGATCAGTACAACAGTAGACAGGCTAGGGTAACAATTTACTTGTGAGAGTCAATGCAATATTAAGGGTCATGCAGCAATTGTCCTTTTATGTACATTCAGTTTCTACATGGTTGGAAATGAATAATATATATTTTTGGGACTTGTTCCATTTAATTAAGCAGCATAGATACATGATTACTGCACTAATACCACAGATGTAGCTGCAATCTACCTGTGTGTATTAACGTGAAATTAAGCTTGAGGCCTGGCCCTTAATTATCCATTAACATTCATTTATTTCTCAATGCATGGTTGCGGTTTTTTGGAGACTAGTTCAATTTAATTAAATCAGCATCTAGGTGATTGGTAAACCAGTAGACAGGCTAGGGTAACAATTTACCTAGGAGGAGTATTAACACGATGTTAAAGGTCAGGCCTCAAGCATCCATTTACATATATTTAGTTTTCACACAGCTGAAATTGTATATCATTTTTGGACTTGCTCAATTTAATTAAACCTGCATATTGGCCAGCACAGAAAAGTATCTATATATATTTTTTTTTCGTGTGTGGGGGTCACACTTGCAGTATATATATTTGATTATTACTTCAATACACAAGGTAGTGCACAAGATTATCTGAGAGGCCCAAAAATGTCCAGGCTATGGAAGGGTTCCAAACGAAAGACCTAGAGCCAGAATGTGAGTAGCAGTAGCACCAGCTGGACCCAAAATTAGAAACTACCAATAGGGAGGGGGTGCTACTTGAGGAGTTGGAGGAGAAAGAGGATAATATTGATGATAGTGAAACAAGCTGCAATACCCAATCATCTGGGCGGGGAGCAGAGGTGGAAAGAACTGGCCATTCTGGGGCACCCTCGCCAGAATGGAGACCTGTAGACTCACATACTTATGCAGTGCAGGCATATTGTTGACATCAAGCAGTCTGATGATTACTGGATATCCATGCTTTTAGACCTTCGCTACCACTGCAAAATGGGGGAATGTTTTCCTCTGGCAGAAAGGGAGGCCATATTATGTTATTACAAGGAAACAATGTGTGTGCAGCTTGCAGTGAGCAGACAGCTGCCAGCCTATCTGAAAGGGAGTTCCTTCTCCATTCCACCAGAGTCAAACCCTTTCCACCACCACAAGCAGCAGAAGCCACAGCAGCAGCAGCCATTTTAGTCTCCTCAACATGATGGAGCGGTTTTTCCATATGCCATACCAGCCAGTCAGCAAGCCAACAGCTCATGTCTCAAAGTCCAGGTTCAGGCCTACCTAAACTTTCGTATATCCTGTTCTCTGACCCTACTAATGCCACTTTCTAACCATCACGTTCTGTATTGTTGCTGCTATGGCCTGAGTCATGTCACTGCTGTCTGTTTACTCTGACTTTTTGTCATGCCACTAATGCCACTTGCCAACTTTCATTCTCTGTACGGATGCTGCTGCCACCTACATCATGCCACTGATGCCATCATTGCTTGAGAAAGACCATATTTGGTCGAAACGTTGCACTTGTTTGGTGAATAAACCACTTCAGTATATTGAAAGACCACAGAGTGCTGCAGTTTCTCTTGATGCTTTGGATTACTGACGCCATCATACCACTGCTGTGACCTACCGACCATCATCTTCCTAAGGCTGCTGCTGCCTCCATCATGCTGCTACCTATTTGTTAAAACGTATCATATGGCTGCTGCTCCCCTATGTTAATCTCTCTACTGCCACAACCATTAATGCAAAGCATCTGCTGACACTTTCACTACTACTACTACTGCTGCTACTATTAACCATAGATAGCATTGTATGTTCCATGCTATACTGCTCCTGCTGCCACCAGTATTGCGGCCACTATATCCATACCGTATCCTTTTCACATCCACATAGCACTGCTACTGCTCTCAATTAAAAGGAAGGAGTTTTTTATTCATAAGAAGCCACTATTTTGTCTGACAATTAGCACTTTGGCATTTCATACAGGCAGGCGTTTCAATCCTGTCAAGGCATAATTTGTGGACACTTGGTCCCCTCCAAGCCACTTTTTAATTTTTTAACTTTTTTAATCTTATAACACTGTGTGTGTTAAACATCATTTGCCCGATAAGGGACACTTTTTTGGAAGCTTTGGAATAAGAAAAAGCATTGCCTTTTTAAACATGCTGTATGTTAATGCCATCAAATTACCCATAGCTATGTATGTCAGTGTTACTCACACATCATTTACTATTGCTGTCCTTGCGTTCCAGAGTTGGTGGGGGGGGGAGGGGAATGCATAAAAATAAATAATAAGAGACAGGTTTTCCTAATAATTATGAGTCCTAGGAGGCTAGAAAGGGTTATATACCGATACCAACTTTCAGGGCAATTGGAGCAAGTTTGGTTAGGTCTGAACCAAACTTTTTCAACTTCGACTGGTTCAATCATCTTTATGTCGGATGATTTTACAGCATTTTAGCAGTTTTTTTTTAAGCCAAAGCCACAAGTGGATTAAAAAAGAACAGAAAATACATCAAAACAAGGCCTTAGGTGGGTTTAGGCCTTGTGGCAAGGTTTTCATGAAGGTTTTATAGCCAAAGGCAGAATTGGATTAAAAAAGAATGAGAAATATAATATATACTTCTCTTTCATGATAGATCCACTTCTGGCGTTGACTCAAAAAAGTGCCTCAAAAACTGCAGTTGTGTTTTTTTCTCTACAACAAAAACAAAAAAACAACACCCAGTGTGTAAAACCTATTATTAATTGAATTTCAAAATACGATTTTAAAGCATCAACATCATACATTTATCCTCTTAGAATTTTGAAAATGTAATTTGATTTAGTTGAGAAAGTGGATCTTTACTTTAGCTTATATGTTCTTTTGTACTCATTTAATTGCTTCTCTCAGTTTGTGCTGCATCTGCAATATTATATACATCTACTGACCTCATTGTTGCAGAGTTAATTAAATAAATTGTCTCACTGGCTATATAACAACACTCCTTACTGACATTACTTCTCCTCCCTTCTTTTCATAACTCTGACACTTTGACCTCTGTCCTTCCATGACAGTAATCACATTACATGTATTTCAGTTTTACTGAAAGTGCAATACATCAGTAAATACCACTCAGCAACACTCTAATTACACATCATAAAAATGAATAAAGTAATATATAAAAAAAAGACATGCATTTCTGTAGAATCCGTCCATCTGTGTTTACATCTTGTCCCATGTTACCTTTGTAGCCTGTGTTTGGCTGCAGAAATCTCATCCCATGTGCCTGCTGCAGCATGTAATTGGCTGCAGCAGTCTCCTGGGACGACGCATAATTGAGGATCCTCGGAAAATAGATACAAAACATCCTGAACTATATGATAGTAAAATGTGCGGATGTGCAAGGCTACATTTAGAAATTCATGGGGAAAAATGCACTATAACAATAGATGCAAACAACATATGGACTAAGCCCTCACTCTATTGATAAAATCTGAGACTCTTAGCCAATACGTTGGCGACCTTGATTAAGGTGGTACATATAGGTGTGCCTGCTCCTCCTCTCATTGGTTGCTGATGCACATAGAGGTAACTAGGAGCAGCACACTATATGTGAAGGGTCTGCGCTCCTAACCATACGCATAGGTAGGTTTAGCATAGGACCTGCCTGAACTGAGACCACCGTGGCGCTGGGTAGGTGGGCACAGATGTATTTTGATCGAAATGTATTGGCTAAAAGTCTCAGATTTTATCAATAGAGTGAGGGCTTAGTCCATATGTTGTTTGAATCTATTGTTATAGTGCATTTTTTTTCCATGAATTTCTAAATGTCGCCTTGCACATCCGCATTTTACTATCATATCGTGCAGGGTGTTTTGTATCTTTTTTCCGTAAATATTTTTTTGATGTGTCTTGAGGTGTGAATGCGCTCCTATTATCAGGGGAGTAGCATTCATGTGCACTTTTGCCCCACCTATCTAAGAGGCGACCTTGATTAAGGTGGTACATATAGGTGTGCTTACTCTTCCTCTCATTGGTTGCTGATGCACATAGAGGTAACTAGGAGCAGCACATATATGTGCAGAGTCTGCACTCCTAACCATAGATGCACAACCGCATAGGTAGGTTTAGCGTAGGACCTGCCTGAACTGAGACCAGGTGGGCACAGATGTATTTTGATCAAAATGTATTGGCTAAGAGTCTCAGATTTTATCAATAGAGTGAGGGCTTAGTCCATATGTTGTTTGCATCTATTGTTATTGTGCATTTTTTTCCTGTGAATTTATAATTGAGGATTCTACAGAAAACCATCAGTGCAGGCAAGGGTGTTAAGGGTATTGTCTGCTATTTTTTATATAAATGACCTATCCTCATGATAAGTCACCAATATCAGATTGGTGGGGAGCTGGCTCTCTGACCTTCTCTACTGTTACCTGCTCGCTGCTGCAACTGCACCTTTGAGCAGGTGTAATTATAACTCCACCATGCCCATTCACTTCAATGAGACGGCTCTGTTCTATTCACTTGAACAGGGAGGAGCCATCCCATTGAAGTGAACATATGAATAGGGTAATCTCATCAACACACTACAAAAAATCTATGATGCAGATTTCCACAGTGAATATCACCCTTTGTAATGCTTGGCATTAAACCTGAAGAAAATCTGCATCAAAATCTGTCACTAGTCCATATTTAATGCAATTGATTATTGCCACAGATTTGGTGCAGATTTTGCTGGGGAAAGAAAGTGGAATTTCTGTCCAGTGTGGTCATACCCTGCAACTATTTCTTACCTGTTTTCTTTGTAAGAGTCATTTATACACATAGAGTGGATTCAGAAAGTCTTCAGCAGTTCAGACCCTCTTTGTTTTCCCCATCATTTTGCACTATAACAAAGACAAATCTTTGCTAATTTTTTTAAAAAAAGGAAAAAGTAAAATTTTGCATTGACATGCAAGTGTTCAGATCATTTACTCAGTTATACCCTTCAGGACCATGTGATTTTTTTCACCCGGCAGTTTTTTTTTTTGTTTTTTTTTTATTTGACGTGTCACTTTTTGTGGTAATAACTTTGGCACGCATTTACTTATCCAAGCTATTCTGAGAATGTTTTCTCATGACACATTGTAATTCTTGATAGTAGTAAATTTCAGTCAATATTTTTCATTTTTATTTTTTTTTAAAAATCCCAAATTTGCCAAAAAATTGTAAAAATTTGCAACTCTCCAAATTTCAATTTCTCTGCTTTTAAAACAGATAGTGATACCTCATAATAGTTATTACTTTACATTTAGTATATGTCTACTTTATTTTTGGATCATTTTGTGAATGCCTTTTTATTTTTTGGGGACATTAGAAGGCTTAGAAGTTTAGAAGCAAATCTTGATTTTTTTCAGAAAATGTCCAAATCCCAGTTTTTAAGGACCAGTTCAGGTCTGAAGTCACTTTGTGGGGCTTACATAATAGAAACCACCCAAAAATGACCCCATTTTAGAAACTACACCCCTCAAGGTATTCAAAACCCGAATATTACAAACTTTGTTTACCCTTTAGGTGTTCCACAAGAATTAAAGGAAAATGTAGATGAAATTTCAGAATTTCACTTTTTTGGCTGTATTGTAATGCATTGGCTGTCAGCTTTTATGCTGACAGCCTGCCTGTGAGACCCAGCCTAAGGGGTTGAATCCCACAGGCTTCCGTAGAAGGCAAGCCCCGATGCCTTACATAGCTGCCTTTTCTGTCATCGGGTTCCCACCACTGCAGAGCGGGACCCGATGGGGAAGCAAAGGGCACCCATACCCTCCCTAAACCCTCTACATACCACGGTCAGCTTTGACTGTGTTAAGGCCTTGTTCACACATCAGTTATTTGATCAGTTATTTCCATCAGTTATTGTGAGCCAAAACCAGGAGTGGAGGCTACACAGAAATAAGTTATAATGAAAAGATTTGCACCTGGTTTTGGCTCACAATAACTGATGAAAATAACTGATCAAATAACTGATGCGTGAACAAGGCCTAAGGATATGAAGACTGAAAGACATGAAGCCATTACAAAATGGCATCCGCATCCGGGACTAATCCTTCTCTTATCTATAGTTTACATTCTTCAGCTAGACTAGATGCGTAGAAATGAAACTTTATTTTGTATTACTAACCAATAAAATATAGTATAACCCTCAGGAGTGGAATGCCCCTCCCTAGGGTATATAGACACTTTACCTTCCTCTAATAAACAAGAACTACTTTGACCGTACCAGGTGTCAGCGTAATTTCTTTCATGCATTTTAATATATTAGGATTACCTTAATTTGGAGCAGAGAAACAAACCCTAGGGTTCCCCTTGAGAACGCTCCACAATAACCATGGCATACAAGGGTTAATATGCCAGCATCTGTGTTTTCAGCGATGCACTGGTCCTTAAGTCACGTCCACCAGCGCCGTACAAGTACGCCAAGGGTCCTCTATGGGTTAAAGCACATTTGGTATCAATTATAGCCTTCAGTCTTCTTGGGTATGATACCACATGGTTTGCATGTCTGGATTCAGAGAGATCCTCTGAAGCTCTGTCAGGTTGGATGGGGACTGTCGGTGGGCAATTGCTGTATCAGCTGTCTCTATTTTACATAATGCTGTGTTATTCAATACATTCCAGAACTATAAGGGTTACATAGCATCATAAATCAATATAATGCTATGCGATCCTGTCAGTGCTGGGAGGTAAGGATGAGAGCTAATGCATACTCACACTGCAAGTCCGATGCATTGAACTTGCTCATCTGAAAGGGGTCTCATGGTAAGTGGTTCAGTTGTGCCTTAGCTGTGGAGCAACACACTGTCCTAACTGCTTATGTGATGATCTGGGGAGCCATTGCATATGACAGTTGGTCACCCCTAGTATTGGTGGGAGGGACACTAACAACTCAGCGATATATGCAAGATATTCTGCAGCCACATAAGTTACCTCTCATGGTAAGACTTCCAACTAGCATTTTTCAGCAGGACAATGCTCACATACACACACACACACACACACACACACACACACACACACACACAAAAGGTTCCCCATGAACACCTCTGCCATATTGCAACACTTCCTTGGCCTGCCCATCTTCAGTGTTATTACCAATTAAGCATTTATGGGAGCAGCTGGGGTACCAGCTTTGGCAACCTAGGAATGTGAAGGATCTACAGTTAGAAATGTAAGATTATGCACATGGGAAGGAATAATGCAAGTCACCCGTACATACCAAATGGTAAAGCATTGGGTAACACTGACATGGAAAAGGACTTAGGAATTTTAGTGGACAGCAAACTTTACTGTAGCAACAAGTGCCAGAAAGCTGCTGCCAAGGCCAATAAGATTATGCTGTAGGTCAGAAGGGGCAAAGATGTATGTGATGAGAACATAGTCCTGACACTTTACAAATCATTTTACACATGGAGTACTGTGTACAGTTCTGGGCTCCTGTGAACAAGGCCAACATAGCAGAGCTGGAGAGGGTTCAGAAGAGGGCAACTAAAGTAATAACTGGAATGTGTGGACTACAGTACCCAGAAAGATTATCAAAATGAGGGTTATTCACTTTAGAAAAAACACGACTTGGGGAGATTTAATAACTATGTATAAATATATCAGGGGTCAGTACAAAGATCTCTTCCATGATCTATTTATTCCCAGGACTGTGATGAGGGGACATTCTCTGTGTCTGGAGGAAAGAAGGTTTGCACGCAAACATAGAAGAGGTTTCTTTATGGTAAGAGCAATGAGACTATGGAACTCTCTGCCTGAGAAAGTGGTGAAGGTGAATTCCATAAAAGAGTTCAAGAGGGACCTGGATGTATTTCAGGAGTGTAAAAATATTACAGTGAAATTAAGGAAATTGGCTTCTACCTCATAGGTTTTTTGCCTTCCTCTGGAGCAACTTTCAAAATAACAGGCTGAACTGAATAGTTGGATATCTCTTTTTCAACCTATGTTACTTGGTTATAGGACCAGCTGGATACCATATGAAACCTGCTTGCCTCCTTGCCCAAAAGTATCTCTTCTTGTATCCAGGCTAGAGGCAACCCAACAGGGTACTAGAGCTTCCTTTAAATTGTACAGTTTTCCCCAATAAACTTATGCAGTGGCCTGCTGGGTAGGTGCAGAAGAAGGATGGTGATTGTGGCCGATGGTAGTAGTAGTACTTGGCAGTCCACAGTCGCAATCTCCTCTCTGGTTCTCCCTGGAGCCATGCAGAGTCCAGAGGGTGCACTATTTATGCCATCGAGGCATAAATTGGTATTGGGGTTCCTGCCTGGTGGTAGTTGGGGTGCCTTTTATGTTAGGTGTTTGGCAGGGTGCAAGACAGAAGTGTGGGTGCAGAGGCCAATTTATGATGGAGTCAATAACAAGGCCAGTTGGTATCACTTATTAAGTCTCTCTTTACTAAAGTGCAAAACAGTAGTTGTAGTACATTTGGCTGAAGGGTTCAGATTTAAAATACGGCTGGCCTAACCATCTCGAAGTGTGGGTGGGTGTGCTTACAATATTGCCTCTCACAGCAATGAATTCTCTCTCTGTCATAAATGTGAACAATACCTTGCTGACTGACTCCACTTCATGGCCTTGTAAATTCAGGACCCTCTCACTTCCATCTCTCTGTGGAGTACTTTAAGGTTCTTTAGCTGTAGAAGGCTCAGAGATGGTGATTTTCTGGAGCTTTGAAGTTTTTGTCTGCAGAGCATTCTCACACATAACTGCCCACTTCTAGCAACAGACTCCTCTAGGGAGTAGACCCAGGTTTCATTGCCCTAGAAACCTACCCTTTAGTCTAACTCTTAATTGTCCATACAATGTAATTTGGTTCATAAATGCAAAAAAATCAGAACATTTCACTTAACAATATAACATTACATAAATTAACTCTTTGCAGTAATCCTGTTCTGGGCTGCTGAACTTATCATTTCGCTCTAATAGTGTAATTGTGTCACGACTGTAGACTGTAAACTAGTGAGTCCTAACTTGAACCCAACCCAGTGTCCCTGCCCACTTGCAGAACAAACCCTAAGCTGCAAGTAGGGATGAGCGAACCGAACCATAACGAACCAGATTCGTTACGAACTTTTCCAAAAGTTCGTTTCGTCACCGAACCGAATTTTGAGAAAGTTCGTAACGAATCTGGTTAAAATAACGGCGTCGCAAAATATACGCATATTTATTGAGCATGTACGATAATGCGTACGCTAATGCGTATGAATTCATAAAATGCATACACATTAGCAAACATTCTCAACTATGCGTATATTTAGGGTATGGAATATGCCATATTCCATACCCTAAATATACGCATAGTTGAGAATGTTCACTAATGTGTACACGCATTAGCGTACGCATTAGTGTACATTCTCAAATATGCGTATATTTTGCTTCGCCGTTATTTTGAGCGAACCGAACCGTAACGAACCCGATTCATTTTTTTTTTTTTTTAATCTTTATTTGTTTTATACACAACTCATTACAATAAAAAAACATACAACAATAATTTCGTATACATACCCCAACCCCAACCGCCCATCCCTCTCCCTCCCCCGTCCGAGTTTTATATATGACGAAGATGTGATAGAATTAAAACTTGGCTTAATAGCCTATAATTTATTACTATACTTTAACAATTTTCTTCCAGTATTTGATGTCTGGTGCTACCGGAGACATCCACCACCTCACTATTGTGTATCGTGCTTTAAAAAGTTTTTTAATATCCTTATTTTATTTTCCCTTCTCATATTTATGTCGTCATCTAACCCCAACATAATCCATTTTACTGACCAATTTATATTTTGTTGTTCTTCTTTTCCTATCTCTTCTAAAACCTTATCCCAAAAATCTTTGACCGTAGGGCATTCCCACATTAAATGGATTAGGTCTGTATCTTCCTTCCCACATTTAGGACACTTAGAGTCTTCCCTTATTTTCCATTTATGCAGTTTACTAGGGGTATAATAAATCCGATGTATCCAATTATACTGTATCAGCTGGAGCCGTAGACTCTCCGAGACTTTCCTTATGTTCTTATATATTAACCTCCATTGTTTTACTGAGATTACTCCAATTTCTTTCTCCCATTCTTTTAATCCTTTAAACTCTCTCTTAGTTACTTGAGTTGCTATTAATTTACGGTAAATTTTGGATAAGCTATTTTTTAATATTTTTTTCTCTTTGATATCTTTTACCAAACCCATTGGTTCACTTGTATAGTGATTTTCTTCCTGGCCTGATCTCTTAACTGCATAATATAATTTTGTGTATTCATAATAATCTTTATTTGTTACATTAACAGGAGAGATCACCCTCTCAAAGCCTTGGTCCTGAGAGGGCACCCTCAGGCAGCAGTGGCAGTCAACAGCCAGCAAGACCCTCCGTGGCTGTCAGCAAACCACGTTCCTCAGTCGTCTGGCAGTTCTTCCGCCTGGGGACAGATAAGCATATCGCTTTGTGCCTGCTGTGCAATGAGAGGGTCAGTCGTGGTAGGGGTGATAATCTCGGGACATCCATGCGAAAGCATATGGAAAGGCAACACCAACAGGCCTGGAAGAACCGTGACCCCAATACCGCCTCCTGTCAAGATGCACCATACACTGCAGATCCCATCATGCAGCATCCTCTCACTGGAACTCAGGGCTCGTCCGCCTCAGTTGCCAGCAGCAGCAAAGTGTCACTGCCATGTACACCGCTAATGAGGCAGCAATCCCTGACTGAGTCCATGGGCAGACGTCAGGTGTATTCCAGCAGCCATCCCATGGCCCAGAAACTGACCGGACACCTGGTTAAGCTGCTGGTGCTTGAGTCCCTGCCCTTCAACCTCGTGGACTCCCAGCCTTTCAGGGATTTCATGGCGTGTGCGCACCCCAGATGGCGAGTCCCCAGCCGCCACTACATCTCTGGAAAAGCTGTCCCATCACTGCACAGTTATGTGCAGAAAAAGGTGGGCGACTCATTGGGACTCTCGGTGTCCAAGAGTGTGCACCTGAGTGCTGATGTCTGGTCCTCAAATTATGGGCAAGGGCAGTACATGTCTGTTACTGCCCATTGGGTCAACATCCTCCCAGAAGACCATCAGGAAGTTGGCCCATTCTTGCCACTGTCACCTCCACGGTGCTTTAGGGGGCCAGCATCGGGAAGCAGAAGTTCTGCCTCCACCACCTTGCAAACATCCGCCGCTTCTACTGCAGTCCAACCTGCCCTGGTGTCTTACCACCGATGTCAGTCCCGGCGCTCTCAGGCTGTCCTCCATTTGGTGAGCCTGGGTGAACGGAGACACAGTGGGCAGAAGCTCCTCTGGACCATCAGGGAGGAGGTAGATCAATGGCTGACCCCACGTCAACTAACGGTGGGAAGTGTGGTAGCAGACAATGGGAGGAACATTGTCTCTGCAGTGCAGCAGGGAGGGCTGAGTCATACACCTTGTATGGCACATGTGATAAACCTCATAGTGTACAGGTTTCTTTGATCATTTCCTGCACTACAAGACCTTATGAGGATGTCACGCAGAGTGTGCAAACACTTCAGCCACTCCTACACTGCAAGGAACACCCTGCTCAGGATCCAGAGACAGCGCAGTCTGCCCCAACATCGGCTAATCTGCGACGTGCCAACACGCTGGAATTCTGCCCTCCATATGCTGGACCGCCTGTACGAGCAAAGGTCAGCCGTTACAGACTACCTCATGGGGCAATCAGGCAGCTTCACGCCACACTGCGACTTCTAAGTCACACACTGGCAGATGATGCGTGAAGTCTGCCAATTGTTGATCCCTTTTGAGGACGCGACTTTGTTTGTGAGCAGGAATGACTATGGGATAAACGACATCATCCCACTCGTCCATGTTCTGGAAAGTGCGCTGAAAACCATCATCAGCGAGGATTCCCAGGCCACCACTCCAAGGCTGAACATCGCCTTGAGCCCAGAGATGGATGAAGTGCAGATGGAGGGTGAGGAGGAGGAAGATGTCCATGCCCAGCCATTCCACACACCGCCACCTGGCTTCTCTGCCTCTCAATCAAAGGAGGAGATGGAGGATGAGATGGTAGAGGAAGCGGAGGAAGACCCCAGCAGACCCTGGAACTATACCGAGGACAGTGTAGAGGAGAGGCGCTCATTGTCCTTGGTGCAGATGGGAAGGTGCCTGCGGGAGTGTCTGAGGAGTGACAGCCGGATTGTGGACATCCGACAGAGGGACCAATACTGGCTGGCCACCCTGGTGGACCCTCGCTTCCGCCGCTAAATGGCAGAATTTTTCCCGCCATCAGAGAGGGAGGCAAAACTGGGGTACTACCGGGACCTACTCACCCGACAGCTGGTCTCTACTTACCATCGAGACCAGCCAGGTTCCCAGACAACATCCGCTCGGGGGGAACCAGCGCGCTCCACTACCACCACCACTAGTGGAGGTGTGAGAAGTTGCTACAGCCTCCAATCGCTGATGAGCCATTTCATGCAGCCAGCTACTGAAGAGGGGACACAACACCGGACTCATGGCGTGGACCAGCATGAGCTCACCCACCAGGTCACTGCCTACCTGGATTGTACCCTGCCCCAAAGTGTCACCGACCCCGTGCAGTACTGGGCAGAGAAACTGGACATTTGGCCTCAACTGGCAGAGTTTTCTTTGACTCTGCTGTCCTGCCCAGCCAGTAGTGTCGCGTCAGAGAGGGTGTTCAGTGTGGCGGGTAACATCGTAACACCGCAAAGAACGAGGCTCTCTTGCCACAGTGTTGAGATGCTGACTTTTCTAAAGATGAATCGTGCCTGGATTACATCGGATTATACCACCCCCCTGCCTGATGTGAATGACTAAGTCATCAGTCACCCGTCTTGCATGGCAATCCGTGTGTCCAAGAAAATGACCTTAAGATTCCAAATATGTGCCCAACGTAAAAATCCGTAATTTAACATATTAAGTAATGTTCACCCCTTAGACCCCAATTTAAAAAAAAATCTTAAAAATTACCTACTTAATTCGGATACATTTAAATAAACAGAACCCCATCTCCAAATTTAATGACCATGGTGTGTTGGCCATTTAACATCTCCACACCAGCTTAATGCCTCACACCGGTGCACCGTCCAACCCATACCCCAAGAACAGTACCATCCCTAAAATAATCCCCACGACTATGCTTCACAAAGTGGGGATTTCACCTTTTGTGAACTATAGCCGTGGGGTTCTATCCCTGGCACCCGTGCCAAGGAATACTACTCACCGTTTTGTGAGCGGGTACTAACTGTTCTTGAGGTATTTTGTTGATATCATGAGAGTAGTAAAATCTCGCACCACAAATCCCGATGGGGTTCTTCTCTGTGCGAATGATTTCACGCCTCTCATGCAGTCACGCGTGGAATAAGGCTGTCTATGGGGTATATATCACGGAGGCTGCTGTCCTTCAGCTGTGATATAAAACACCTCCACAGTTAGTTACAGCAACAAACAGTTGCTGAAAGGCAGGTTAACTTGCCTTATTTACGGGTGCCTTTACAATGGGATGCTTTTTTGGGGTTCTCTGCTGCCTAAAATCCACAGCGCATCGTTGGCTGATTTTATGCCACCTTCAGTACTATGGGGCTGGACGCAAATACCCAGTTCAGCGCAGAACTGCGTATGTCCGAACGGCACCATAGTACTTAACGCCGTTTGGTGAACGGTATAAAAATGCCCTGTGGATTTTACTCAGCAGACCCGCAACCACATGTGAAGGTACCCATAGGGTGAGGTTTTTTGGGAGTGACCAAAGAGAGGACGGGAAGGTCACTCCCATACCCCATCAGGGGTTTTTCCCCTACCCACTTTAAAAGATAAGTCCAGGCAATTAATTACTTTCTGTGCCCTTACTTGACCCAGAAACTTAGGCCCCATTCACACGACCGTAAGTGAATGGGGCCGTATCTATCCACAAAATTGAGGATAGATACAGCCCCATTCACTTCTATGGGGCTGGGAGCGGCGGCAGGGAGCTAGCTCCATGCCGCGGCTCCTATTAAGAAAGTGCTATAGTTGTCTGTGCGCATGGACAACTATAGGCATTTTCAATGGCGTGTGGTCCGGGCGGCCCCATTAAAAATGCCTACAGTTGTCCATGCGCACGGACAACTATAGCACTTTCTTCATAGGAGCCGCGGCATGGAGCTAGCTCCCTGCCGCCGCTCCCGGCCCCATAGAAGTGAATGGGGCTGTATCTATCCGCAATTTTGCGGATAGATACGGCCCCATTCACTTACGGTCGTGTGAATGGGGCCTTATAAATTGCCCGGACTTATCTCCTTTAAGCCAGCTCTTAAAAGAAACAAAAGCATACATCCATTGGGTTGGGCGCTGCACTCGGTTAGGACATCAAACTGGCGTATCAAAGATATATATATATATATATATATATATATATATATATATATATATATATATATCTTGACAACAGCCATAGGCTCAGATTCAACAGGTTTTACACCAGAGTAGTTGCGTCAATTAGTAAAGTGAGTGCCAGTGAGGTGTCCATTTCATGAAAATTTGACACGTATTTTTGGATAATGGAACTGGCATAAAGCCTTCTTGAATCTGTGCCTTTTTAAATGTCCTTTCTTCACCTCATGGATTCTGTGGGTGAGGTTGTCTGTCTATTTCACTGTATCTGTATCCTACTAGACTAGCTGTAATGTTAGAGGTTTTTTTTTAACGTTGACTGTCCTGTGCTGAGCTACAAAAGATAAAGCATAAATTTAGATTCTATTTTGAAGACAGAAGTTCCACCAATTACACTTTTGAATTTAGCGGACGCCTAGGTGCCTAAGTGAAGGCGTCTATGACTGACGAGCGGTGGTGCATTAAAGGGTTAATAAACTCAGCCTGCAGCAAGGGGAAAAAATGGTTCTGCCCTCGGGGGTGTTTCTCTTGTGGACACTGTTTCTAATTACCAGCGAGAGGGTGTTTCTTTTAACCAACACCCCTGCGTCCTGGTTGGCTGAAGTGGTGGTAGCGGCTAAGGGGTTAAAAGGATGGCCCTGATAGGGGGACGGCCTCTTTCTCCAGCATCTTGACTGAAAGCTTCCCACCCTCCCTTCCCCATTATTTCATCGTTTTCTTTACTTTTTCTGATTAATTTCTGGTTTGTTTCAGTGTTTTACATTACAAGGCACATCAGAGGTCGGTTGACGATTTCAGACGGAGAAGAAGGCAGACTTGCCCACAGAACGCTGTGGGGCATAGCGCTTCAATACTCCGGGTTATGGTGTTTATGGTCAACAAGTTGAAGTTTTGGAATAAGATAAGAAAATAAAGCTGTGACCGACCCTTACCCAACTTAAGGTGTTGTGTGTTTTATTGGCCAGCTGCGAGGGTGGTTTGGTGGGGGGTTTATAGAGTTCAGTCTCGGCAGTTGCAGTGCCCGGGGTGCCGTGGTTGCTACGGGGGCGACCCTTTCCCCCTCCAGGGCCCTCTAAGGTGATTTTCCTTTATGTCCCAGGGGTAGGAGTGCCAAGGGGTATTTAGGCCACTTAAGTCTTTGGTGGGATTGTCACGGTGTTCCTACCTCGTGAGATGAACAGGCCCCAGGCGGTGGCTCCGGCTGCAGAAAATTACTAGTAGTAATAATTGAGGGTCGTCAGATGGGAATGATGCGCAGACTTTTGGGAATGGTCCAACGTAGTTTTATTGACTTAACTTTGAATGCAAATAACTCAGTTCATCCTTCAGCTTGGTGTCCAGCAAGTGCAGCTTATTGCTTATACTTGGCAGATGCTTGGAAATTCAAGTTTCAGGCTTCCTGTTCTAAGCTGAGGTTACCTCTTAAGTCTGGCTTCCCTTGAGAGTATTGGTGTGCCTTATTGCTGACTATATTACTCTGTCTTTAGGGTACAGCAGAGCTGAAGGTGCTCTGCTGTCCTGCACATGTCCTCCCCAATCAGGGTACAGGGGACAACTCCCTGACTAAACTGTCATTTCCTCCTGACTGCAGGAAGTTGGAAGAACTTAACTTCTCTCCAGCAGAGGGGGTCAGAATGGACTAAGGACCGTACCATTCTGGTAAAACTACATCCGAATCTGCCATAGTATTTACTGACACCTGCTGGTCCACCAGATACATATAAATGACATTACATACACATATAGACTATTGCGCTACTATGCTGGTACGTTCCTGCCTTGTGAGTAGGGTGTCCGATCTCTGTTATCCCCTCTCAGCAGACGAACAACCTATGTAAACTGCACTAAGCAACCATTTCTGACTGACTCTGAATATTCTGGCCACGAATACCAAAGAAAGCATGGGGGTGTCTTCACTCTGTAATCCCACCATTGTGAAATGATAAGCCCGCAAACGGAAGGGTGGCTTCATTCTGTAATCCCTTCCAAGCACCAAAGCCTGATAATGCTTTACGCTTTGTCACCTTGATGTCTATCAGTAGCTGCAAGTTATTTTTTTCCTGGAGGCGGTGCTCAAGGCCTCAGGACATAGTGAACTAGGAGGAGGAATCTACCTGTCCTGCCAGAGTTCCAGTGAGAGACTATTCTCTCCTGACACATATTGGATACATCTATAGCAGCGAGGATAACCCTGAAGGAATAAGAGAAAACTGCTTGTGGCTCTGACACCTGGCTACCATGAACCGTTAGTGTGAAACGCCCTCAGAGGCAGCATATATATCTGAGGTAGAGACAAGTAAGGTGCTAACTATCTGGCTAAGTGCATGACCATACATTAAAGTGCATTGGAGGACACATTGTGGCACCTGCAAAGAAACACACACAATGGGCAATATTCTTGATTGTTGCTGAAAGTTAAAATATTAGTGCAAACATTTAAGTGCAAATATATTAAAGGCATAATATAGGATAATGTGGTTACATTCAAGTCCATCTTTTCTTCTTCTTTGGCTTGAGACTGGTCTTCAAGAAGTACCAAATTCAAATGAAATTGGTAATCCACATGGGTACAAAATAGGTTATAAATAGCTGAAAAGGTTTCTTGACAAACCCTTTTAAAAGTGATTTTCCAACAACCTGAAAAGGGGGTAAAAAGGATGTGGTGCGCAAACATGGCGCAACTTGGATTATTGCAGATGGGGGGAGTCCAGCTACACGTGTCCATCATGGTGGAGACTTAAAACACGGGCAACAGAACAAATGAAAACATAGCCAACAGGTTCTCACCAGTCAGGGCTCAGTCCACGGGGTGGCTCCCATTAGTCCTGTAGTTCTTTGCCAGTACTTGAGTGTGGGCTACCCTTAGTGGAAAGCCGACACATCCTCCTCGTCGCTGCTGGAGCTGAACGACATAAGAGGGCGCTCCTGCCTCTGATAGGCCTCACGGTAGGCAGCGGCCATTCCCCAGCATCCTCTTAAAGATAGATGTGGCACTGGTCGGGGCAGGGTCCCAGTGGTCACACTGGTGACTGTGGTAGCCATTTTGGAACGGACCCTGTAAGGCACGGATGCTCCTGCCGGGCCCACTGGCGACCGAACCTCGGGTTGTAGAGGCTCGGCCAGAGGCCTACCCCGGGCAACAGATTGGGCTGCTGGTGCCTCCTGCATCAGGTGGTAGGTGGCCAGGGGGTTGAAAATAAATTTGCTGCCTGTAATCTGACCCACCTGGAACGCTGGCGGTGGAGGAAGCTCGGGAATGAGTTGCTCTGGCTCGCCGAGAAGAGGTCTTGCTCCTGGCTGACTGTCTCCCGCTTCATCCTCTCGTGGACAGTGAGTAAGGGTGGCGGTCGCGGAGTGATCTTCCCATTCCTCTTGAGGTGCCTCCGGCCTCGGTGGTCTGGTGATGACCTTCACCCCGGTGGCAAAGGGGCCTTGTAGGCTCTTCATAGGCGTGAATTCTACAAAGTCGCCCGCATGGAGGTTGTGTCGTGCTGGAGGGAGGTACGGCCTCTTCACGGAGCGACGATTAACGTAGAGCTCCTCAGCGGACTCCTCGTCTGTGATGAACCCCACGCCGCGGTCCACGCTAAACCAAAGCACAGTCCCGGTGCGCCTTTCGAGAGTCGGGTCACCACGTCGGGGATGTTCCAGCACCTCGACCACCCACTCTTCTACAACCCTTTTATAGTCCCACAGGGTAGTAACATTTTTAGTTACCGCAGCAGGAACGATGGGGTTCTGTCAGAGGTCGTTATGTCGGGGCTTAGGCGAGGTGTGGACTCCGGCCACTCGGTTGTGGACTTCCTCCACAGGCCCGGCCGTCTCGACTCGGACTTTGGCCCGGACGTATGGTGGCTTCCTGAGTGCACCGCTGGTTGCGTCCATCTTCGGGATCACGTTTGCGGCCTCGCTTGCAGGATCTCCAGCTGCTATCACCGGTAGATGAGGCACTTCGGGGTTCGGCACCAGCTGTGCCTTGCGGATACGTTGGTCCAGGCGAACCTCCGCTGGTCTAGGTGTAGGCTCATATGGGTCGGTGCCCCAGACCATATACCCCCAACTAGGGCCGCGCTGACGGGACGCCATGTTGTTGTCTCTCTCTTTCTTCGCATACACCGGAGATGAAGGAGGAGCTAAGGGGGTGGAGTCTTCGCTCTCAATGCTCCCCCCAGCAAGTTCCTGGCGGGCTGGATTAGATTTTCCCGCGCTACAGGGGGCCGTGCCATGGTTTTCACGCTCTTGAGGGGACGGTTTCTTTGCTTCAGCATGAAGAAGCTGCGCCACTAGTGAGAAAATGACGTTGTTAACTCTTCTGGTGCAGGCGCGCAGCGTTTTGCGCCGTCTGCACCGCAGCAACTGTGTCAAAGTCATTTTTCAGTAGACATCTGTCAGGTTTTCTGACTAATTCTTTGACCTTGTAAATAAAAGGCTATTAGTTTAAAGTCTGTTTTAGGGATGGTTGAGCTGTGGCCTTAACGGTACAGGCACTTCAGACTCATCCTGTTCGTGACGCTAATGCGTACATATTCAGTTAAGTAGCGTACCTTTGACAACGCTACACTGTATGTTCGTTACATCAGTAGGAATGTTCGCAGACGCAGTGTATGCGTACGCTAATGCGTACATATTCAGTTAAGTAGCGTACAATTGACAACGCTACACTGTATGTTCGTTACTTGAGTGGGAATGTTCGCAGACGCAGTGTATGCGTACGCTAATGCATACATATTCAGTTAAGTAGCGCACCTTTGACAACGTTACACTGTATGTTCGTAATTTGTGCGGGAATGTTCGCATTAGCATACACATTAGTGTAAATTCTCTAATATGCGTATATTTTGCGTCGCCATTGTTGAAGTCACTTGGATTTTTTCCATTTTTTCATTGTAATAGCAACTGCAAGTAAACAAAACTATACCCTATCTGACTCCCGTTATTGTAGAAGCAATTATTCAGCTGTTATAGCAAGGTTCGTTTTAGGTTCGGTTCGTACGAATCCGAAATTCAAAAGTTCGCTCATCCCTAGCTGCAAGTCCAAAACTGGTCAATCGTCCCTATGCTGGTAATTGCAGGGAGACAAACCAAAATTTGCAAGAACATGTTTACACAACCGGAACCCAAAACAGACAAACACACAGAGCAGGGTCGTACAGAAATAGAAGTTGGGAGGTAAATACTTTACTTAACCACAGCACAGAGAATAGTGAAAAACAGCCAAGCTAATGGTCAAAACCGGATGGAAACAGGGTACAAAATCACTAGGCAGAGAGAGGTCAGAGGCAAGCCACAGTCAGATCCAATAGCAACCATCCGAGACATGCACAATAGCAACAGGAGTACAGCAAGGGGAAATCTATAAGAAAAAGGGTGAATTGCCAGCAAGTAGTTTAGAGTACCGAGTCCCTGGATCAGAATATGACAGGTCCAGGGTCTCAGGGTCCCATTGGACTAGAATACAAGCACTCCTGAGATAAGCAGGCTAAGCAGTCACTCAGCCCGCATCATAAAACATACACAGGTGATAAAAATAGCTACTAATCTCCCCAGCAAGCATGGGCGCTCGCATCACCAGAGGGCATGGCTTAAGTGTCATGTCACGAGAAGGTGTGGCTGAAGTGATGCATCACCAAGGGAACGTGGCTTAGGTGGCGCGTCACCAGCGGGCATGGCACAGCATAATTTCTTACACAACAAAAACTGAGAAAAAGAGGTCCCTAGAGGGTGAAGCCCATGGGGGTTTTGACAAAAACTGAAAGAGGGTGGATAACCCAAAAAAATAGTCCCTGTACAGGGTCACCCTTATTGAGCTAAAATGTGACTTTTACTATTCCTGCGAAGAGAAAATACAAGTGTGAACTATTAAAACTATTGGGGTACTGCTGTCACTATTATGTTATGATATACAGATCACTTCTATCATCTGTGAGGTGTTGGCTCAAAGTGCACATAAAATTCTGATGGGGGTTGAAACACCAGTATTTTTGGGTGCATCTACAGTTATCTAGATTACCCAATATGTCCCAGGTCTAGTGGTTTCTGTGTGGTCTGCCTGCAGGCTACCTATTGGATTCTTTCAAAATGGCAGAGGAATACTCAATTTTGTGAACACTTTCATTAATGAGCAATAATACATAGGTGTGGAGTATGACGTCTTCCACTGCTGGGGTCTCCTCTTTCTCTTTTCTTACACCCCTAAGCGGGGGAAAGAGAAGGGGAGAAGACACACTAAAGTCACCCCCATACAATTCTATCAGGAGGTAGATCCTGTAGGTCTGTTAGTTAGCAAGCACTATTCCGTGCCGGAGGTAAAATAACAGTTCCCTGCTTAAAAAAAAAAAAGGGATTCCCGTGAGCAACTCCTCCCTACACGTTTCACCAGCACACTGGCTTCATCAGGGGAGTTTGGGTTGTGCTAAGGGAAAGCTCAAGGACCTGCAGCATTTTATTGTAATCCTACACCCTCCTGTTGTTTTCCCAGCCAATAGTGAAGCCCCCCAAGGCCAGGAAACCAATCTGGTCCTCGTATGACCTCACTGGCCAGGCAGTTCACCTAAGCCTTTGGTTCTCCATTTGTTGTAGGACTTAGGTATACCACCACCCGTATTTTTAATCCAATGTCTAAGAGGTGATCTCTCTGACATCATTGGGGGAAGTGTCGCTCTGACATCATTGGAGAGAGTGTTGTTCTGACATCATTGGGGGGAGTGTCACTCTGACCTCATTAGAGTGAATGTCACTCGGACCACATTAGGGGGAGTGTCGCTCTGACACCATCAGAGGGAGTTCTGCTTTGACACCATCAGAGGGAGTTCTGCTCTGACATCATTAGTAAGAGTGTCGCTCTGACATTATTAGGGGAAGCGTCGCTCTGACTTTATTATAGGGAGTATCGCTCTGACATCATTAGAGGAAGTGTCACTCTGACATCATTAGAGGGAGTTTCAGTCCGACATCATTAGAGGGAGTGTTGCCCCAATATCACTAGTGGAGTGCCTTCTTACTGGCAAGGGCCAGAGAACCAATCTGGTCCTCGTATGACAACACTGGGTGGGCATAGCAACATTTCGCCTAATAAGGTCAGAGCGACATTCCCCTTAGTGATGTCAGGGTGACACTCCCTCTAATGATGTCAGAGCGACACTCCTTCTAATTATGTCAGAACGACACTCTTCCAATGATGTCAGAGCGACACTCCCCCTAATGATGTTGGAGCAACATTCCCACTAATGATTTCAGAGCAATTAGTTCTTTGACATTGGATTAAAAATATGGGGTGGTGGCATAACCAAGTCCTACAATAAATAGAGAACCAAAGGCTTAGGTGAACTGCCTGGCCAGTGAGGTCATACGAGGACCAGATTGGTTCCATGACCATGGGGGGCTTCACTATTGGCTGGAAAAACAAAAGGAGGGTGCAGGATTACAATAAAATGCGGCAGGTCCTTGAGCTTTCTCTTAGCCCAACTCAAACTCCCCTGATGTAGCCAGTGTGCTAGTGAACCACGTATGGAGGGTTTGCTCACAGGCATCTTTTTTTTAGGCAGGGAATCACTATTCTACCTCTTGCACGGAATAATGCTTACTAACTAACAGACCTTGTACAGGATCTACGTCCTGATAGAATTGTACGTGGGCAACTTTAGTGTGCCTTCTCCCCCTTCTCTTTCCTCATCTCAGGGGTGTAAGAAAAGAGCAGGAGGAGACCCCAGCAATGGAAGAGGTCTCTCTCCACACCTAGGTTCTGATAGGAGTGTGAATGTGTGATCTGAACATACCTTCCCCCCCACTCTCCTTCCCCTGCTTAGGGTTGTAAGAAAGGAGTAAAGGGAGACCTCAAGAGTGGAAGAGATCTCTCTCCACTCCTATGTATAACTGCTCTTTAAAGGGGGTGTTCACAAAATCGAGTACTCCTCTACCACTTCGAAAGAATCCAATAGATAGCCTGCAGCCAGACCACACAGAGACCACTAGACCTGGGATGTATTGGGTAATCTAGATATCTATAGATTCACACAAAAATACTGGTGGATCAATCTTGCACCAGATGATAGATGTGATCTGTACACCATAACATAATAAAATGACAGTGGTACCAGGATAGTTTAATGGATCACACTTGTATTTTCTCTTCGCATGAATAGTAAAAGTTACGTTATATCTCAATAAGGGGGACCCTGTACAGGGACTATTTTTCAAGTTATCAACCTTCTCATTCAGTTTATGTCTGACACAGTGTTACCATGTCAAAGCTCCAGATTGCTGCATTGAAGCTCGGATAGGTAAGTTGGTGACAAATCACTTACTTATTACATCGCATGAACAAGTATAAATAGCAACCAATCTGATTCTACTTTTCATTTTTGACAGCAACTTTGGAAAATGAAAGATGGAATCTGAGTAGTTTCTATGGGCAACTAAGCCAGTTGTACTTTACACCTGTTTGATAAATGACCCCAAAAGTTTCATTCAATTCCAACAACTACTTTTTGTTGTGTT
>ONZH01015675.1:0-137971 GCA_900303285.1 Rhinella marina | reverse complement strand
CCCAGACATACCTGTGTGCACTGTGTGTCTGTATTACATGTCACATCCCAGACATACCTGTGTGCACTGTGTGTCTGTATTACATGTCACATCCCAGACATACCTGTGTGCACTGTGTGTGTGTATTACATGTCACATCCCAGACATACCTGTGTGCACTGTGTGTCTGTATTACATGTCACATCCCAGACATACCTGTGTGCACTGTGTGTCTGTATTACATGTCACATCCCAGACATACCTGTGTGCACTGTGTGTGTATTACATGTCACATCCCAGACATACCTGTGTGCACTGTGTGTCTGTATTACATGTCACATCCCAGACATACCTGTGTGCACTGTGTGTCTGTATTACATGTCACATCCCAGACATACCTGTGTGCACTGTGTGTGTGTATTACATGTCACATCCCAGACATACCTGTGTGCACTGTGTGTCTGTATTACATGTCACATCCCAGACATACCTGTGTGCACTGTGTGTGTATTACATGTCACATCCCAGACATACCTGTGTGCACTGTGTGTGTGTATTACATGTCACACATCCCAGACATACCTGTGTGCACTGTGTGTGTATTACATGTCACATCCCAGACATACCTGTGTGCACTGTGTGTCTGTATTACATGTCACATCCCAGACATACCTGTGTGCACTGTGTGTCTGTATTACATGTCACATCCCAGACATACCTGTGTGCACTGTGTGTGTATTACATGTCACATCCCAGACATACCTGTGTGCACTGTGTGTGTATTACATGTCACATCCCAGACATACCTGTGTGCACTGTGTGTGTATTACATGTCACATCCCAGACATACCTGTGTGCACTGTGTGTGTATTACATGTCACATCCCAGACATACCTGTGTGCACTGTGTGTCTGTATTACATGTCACATCCCAGACATACCTGTGTGCACTGTGTGTGTATTACATGTCACATCCCAGACATACCTGTGTGCACTGTGTGTGTATTACATGTCACATCCCAGACATACCTGTGTGCACTGTGTGCTGTGTGCACTGTGTGTGTTACATGTGACATCCCACTGTGTACACTGTGTGCACTGTGTCTGTATTACATGTCACATCCCAGACATACCTGTGTGCACTGTGTGTCTGTATTACATGTCACATCCCAGACATACCTGTGTGCACTGTGTGTGTATTACATGTCACATCCCAGACATACCTGTGTGCACTGTGTGTCTGTATTACATGTCACATCCCAGACATACCTGTGTGCACTGTGTGTCTGTATTACATGTCACATCCCAGACATACCTGTGTGCACTGTGTGTGTGTATTACATGTCACATCCCAGACATACCTGTGTGCACTGTGTGTGTATTACATGTCACATCCCAGACATACCTGTGTGCACTGTGTGTGTATTACATGTCACATCCCAGACATACCTGTGTGCACTGTGTGTCTGTATTACATGTCACATCCCAGACATACCTGTGTGCACTGTGTGTCTGTATTACATGTCACATCCCAGACATACCTGTGTGCACTGTGTGTGTATTACATGTCACATCCCAGACATACCTGTGTGCACTGTGTGTCTGTATTACATGTCACATCCCAGACATACCTGTGTGCACTGTGTGTCTGTATTACATGTCACATCCCAGACATACCTGTGTGCACTGTGTGTCTGTATTACATGTCACATCCCAGACATACCTGTGTGCACTGTGTGTGTATTACATGTCACATCCCAGACATACCTGTGTGCACTGTGTGTCTGTATTACATGTCACATCCCAGACATACCTGTGTGCACTGTGTGTGTATTACATGTCACATCCCAGACATACCTGTGTGCACTGTGTGTGTGTATTACATGTCACATCCCAGACATACCTGTGTGCACTGTGTGTCTGTATTACATGTCACATCCCAGACATACCTGTGTGCACTGTGTGTGTATTACATGTCACATCCCAGACATACCTGTGTGCACTGTGTGTGTATTACATGTCACATCCCAGACATACCTGTGTGCACTGTGTGTGTATTACATGTCACATCCCAGACATACCTGTGTGCACTGTGTGTCTGTATTACATGTCACATCCCAGACATACCTGTGTGCACTGTGTGTCTGTATTACATGTCACATCCCAGACATACCTGTGTGCACTGTGTGTGTATTACATGTCACATCCCAGACATACCTGTGTGCACTGTGTGTGTGTATTACATGTCACATCCCAGACATACCTGTGTGCACTGTGTGTGTGTATTACATGTCACATCCCAGACATACCTGTGTGCACTGTGTGTGTGTATTACATGTCACATCCCAGACATACCTGTGTGCACTGTGTGTCTGTATTACATGTCACATCCCAGACATACCTGTGTGCACTGTGTGTGTATTACATGTCACATCCCAGACATACCTGTGTGCACTGTGTGTGTGTATTACATGTCACATCCCAGACATACCTGTGTGCACTGTGTGTCTGTATTACATGTCACATCCCAGACATACCTGTGTGCACTGTGTGTGTATTACATGTCACATCCCAGACATACCTGTGTGCACTGTGTGTGTGTATTACATGTCACATCCCAGACATACCTGTGTGCACTGTGTGTCTGTATTACATGTCACATCCCAGACATACCTGTGTGCACTGTGTGTCTGTATTACATGTCACATCCCAGACATACCTGTGTGCACTGTGTGTCTGTATTACATGTCACATCCCAGACATACCTGTGTGCACTGTGTGTGTATTACATGTCACATCCCAGACATACCTGTGTGCACTGTGTGTCTGTATTACATGTCACATCCCAGACATACCTGTGTGCACTGTGTGTCTGTATTACATGTCACATCCCAGACATACCTGTGTGCACTGTGTGTGTGTATTACATGTCACATCCCAGACATACCTGTGTGCACTGTGTGTGTATTACATGTCACATCCCAGACATACCTGTGTGCACTGTGTGTGTATTACATGTCACATCCCAGACATACCTGTGTGCACTGTGTGTCTGTATTACATGTCACATCCCAGACATACCTGTGTGCACTGTGTGTCTGTATTACATGTCACATCCCAGACATACCTGTGTGCACTGTGTGTGTATTACATGTCACATCCCAGACATACCTGTGTGCACTGTGTGTGTGTGTATTACATGTCACATCCCAGACATACCTGTGTGCACTGTGTCTGTATTTACATGTCACATCCCAGACATACCTGTGTGCACTGTGTGTCTGTATTACATGTCACATCCCAGACATACCTGTGTGCACTGTGTGTGTGTATTACATGTCACATCCCAGACATACCTGTGTGCACTGTGTGTCTGTATTACATGTCACATCCCAGACATACCTGTGTGCACTGTGTGTGTATTACATGTCACATCCCAGACATACCTGTGTGCACTGTGTGTGTGTATTACATGTCACATCCCAGACATACCTGTGTGCACTGTGTGTCTGTATTACATGTCACATCCCAGACATACCTGTGTGCACTGTGTGTGTGTATTACATGTCACATCCCAGACATACCTGTGTGCACTGTGTCTGTATTACATGTCACATCCCAGACATACCTGTGTGCACTGTGTGTGTGTATTACATGTCACATCCCAGACATACCTGTGTGCACTGTGTGTCTGTATTACATGTCACATCCCAGACATACCTGTGTGCACTGTGTGTCTGTATTACATGTCACATCCCAGACATACCTGTGTGCACTGTGTGTGTGTATTACATGTCACATCCCAGACATACCTGTGTGCACTGTGTGTGTATTACATGTCACATCCCAGACATACCTGTGTGCACTGTGTGTGTGTATTACATGTCACATCCCAGACATACCTGTGTGCACTGTGTGTGTATTACATGTCACATCCCAGACATACCTGTGTGCACTGTGTGTCTGTATTACATGTCACATCCCAGACATACCTGTGTGCACTGTGTGTCTGTATTACATGTCACATCCCAGACATACCTGTGTGCACTGTGTGTGTGTATTACATGTCACATCCCAGACATACCTGTGTGCACTGTGTGTCTGTATTACATGTCACATCCCAGACATACCTGTGTGCACTGTGTGTGTATTACATGTCACATCCCAGACATACCTGTGTGCACTGTGTGTCTGTATTACATGTCACATCCCAGACATACCTGTGTGCACTGTGTGTCTGTATTACATGTCACATCCCAGACATACCTGTGTGCACTGTGTGTGTATTACATGTCACATCCCAGACATACCTGTGTGCACTGTGTGTGTGTATTACATGTCACATCCCAGACATACCTGTGTGTGCACTGTGTGTGTGTATTACATGTCACATCCCAGACATACCTGTGTGCACTGTGTGTCTGTATTACATGTCACATCCCAGACATACCTGTGTGCACTGTGTGTGTATTACATGTCACATCCCAGACATACCTGTGTGCACTGTGTGTGTATTACATGTCACATCCCAGACATACCTGTGTGCACTGTGTGTGTATTACATGTCACATCCCAGACATACCTGTGTGCACTGTGTGTCTGTATTACATGTCACATCCCAGACATACCTGTGTGCACTGTGTGTGTGTATTACATGTCACATCCCAGACATACCTGTGTGCACTGTGTGTGTGTATTACATGTCACATCCCAGACATACCTGTGTGCACTGTGTGTGTCTGTATTACATGTCACATCCCAGACATACCTGTGTGCACTGTGTGTGTGTATTACATGTCACATCCCAGACATACCTGTGTGCACTGTGTGTGTGTATTACATGTCACATCCCAGACATACCTGTGTGCACTGTGTGTGTATTACATGTCACATCCCAGACATACCTGTGTGCACTGTGTGTGTATTACATGTCACATCCCAGACATACCTGTGTGCACTGTGTGTCTGTATTACATGTCACATCCCAGACATACCTGTGTGCACTGTGTGTCTGTATTACATGTCACATCCCAGACATACCTGTGTGCACTGTGTGTGTGTATTACATGTCACATCCCAGACATACCTGTGTGCACTGTGTGTGTATTACATGTCACATCCCAGACATACCTGTGTGCACTGTGTGTGTGTATTACATGTCACATCCCAGACATACCTGTGTGCACTGTGTGTGTGTATTACATGTCACATCCCAGACATACCTGTGTGCACTGTGTCTGTATTACATGTCACATCCCAGACATACCTGTGTGCACTGTGTGTCTGTATTACATGTCACATCCCAGACATTACCTGTGTGCACTGTGTGTGTGTATTACATGTCACATCCCAGACATACCTGTGTGCACTGTGTGTCTGTATTACATGTCACATCCCAGACATACCTGTGTGCACTGTGTGTCTGTATTACATGTCACATCCCAGACATACCTGTGTGCACTGTGTGTCTGTATTACATGTCACATCCCAGACATACCTGTGTGCACTGTGTGTCTGTATTACATGTCACATCCCAGACATACCTGTGTGCACTGTGTGTGTATTACATGTCACATCCCAGACATACCTGTGTGCACTGTGTGTGTGTATTACATGTCACATCCCAGACATACCTGTGTGCACTGTGTGTGTATTACATGTCACATCCCAGACATACCTGTGTGCACTGTGTGTCTGTATTACATGTCACATCCCAGACATACCTGTGTGCACTGTGTGTCTGTATTACATGTCACATCCCAGACATACCTGTGTTGCACTGTGTGTGTATTACATGTCACATCCCAGACATACCTGTGTGCACTGTGTGTGTATTACATGTCACATCCCAGACATACCTGTGTGCACTGTGTGTGTGTATTACATGTCACATCCCAGACATACCTGTGTGCACTGTGTGTCTGTATTACATGTCACATCCCAGACATACCTGTGTGCACTGTGTGTGTGTATTACATGTCACATCCCAGACATACCTGTGTGCACTGTGTGTCTGTATTACATGTCACATCCCAGACATACCTGTGTGCACTGTGTGTGTATTACATGTCACATCCCAGACATACCTGTGTGCACTGTGTGTCTGTATTACATGTCACATCCCAGACATACCTGTGTGCACTGTGTGTGTATTACATGTCACATCCCAGACATACCTGTGTGCACTGTGTGTGTATTACATGTCACATCCCAGACATACCTGTGTGCACTGTGTGTGTGTGTATTACATGTCACATCCCAGACATACCTGTGTGCACTGTGTGTCTGTATTACATGTCACATCCCAGACATACCTGTGTGCACTGTGTGTGTATTACATGTCACATCCCAGACATACCTGTGTGCACTGTGTGTGTGTATTACATGTCACATCCCAGACATACCTGTGTGCACTGTGTGTCTGTATTACATGTCACATCCCAGACATACCTGTGTGCACTGTGTCTGTATTACATGTCACATCCCAGACATATCTGTGTGCACTGTGTGTCTGTATTACATGTCACATCCCAGACATACATGTGTGCACTGTGTGTGTATACATGTCACATCCCAGACATACCTGTGGTGCACATTGTGGTGGTCTGTATTACATGTCACATCCCAGACATACCTGTGTGCACTGTGAGTCTGTATTACATGTCACATCCCAGACATACCTGTGTGCACTGTGTGTGTGTATTACATGTCACATCCCAGACATACCTGTGTGCACTGTGTGTGTATTACATGTCACATCCCAAACGTACCCGTGTGCACTGTGTGTGTATTACATGTCACATCCCAGACGTACCCATGTGCACTGTGTGTGTATTACATGTCACATCCCAGACGTACCTGTGTGCACTCTGTTTATATTACATGGCACATCCCAGACATACCTGTGTGCACTGTGTCTGTATTACATGTCACATCCCAGACATACCTGTGTGCACTGTGTGTCTGTATTACATGTCACATCCCAGACATACCTGTGTGCACTGTGTGTGTGTATTACATGTCACATCCCAGACATACCTGTGTGCACTGTGTGTCTGTATTACATGTCACATCCCAGACATACCTGTGTGCACTGTGTGTGTATTACATGTCACATCCCAGACATACCTGTGTGCACTGTGTGTCTGTATTACATGTCACATCCCAGACATACCTGTGTGCACTGTGTGTGTGTATTACATGTCACATCCCAGACATACCTGTGTGCACTGTGTGTGTATTACATGTCACATCCCAGACATACCTGTGTGCACTGTGTGTCTGTATTACATGTCACATCCCAGACATACCTGTGTGCACTGTGTCTGTATTACATGTCACATCCCAGACATACCTGTGTGCACTGTGTGTCTGTATTACATGTCACATCCCAGACATACCTGTGTGCACTGTGTGTGTGTATTACATGTCACATCCCAGACATACCTGTGTGCACTGTGTGTCTGTATTACATGTCACATCCCAGACATACCTGTGTGCACTGTGTGTGTGTATTACATGTCACATCCCAGACATACCTGTGTGCACTGTGTGTCTGTATTACATGTCACATCCCAGACATACCTGTGTGCACTGTGTGTGTGTATTACATGTCACATCCCAGACATACCTGTGTGCACTGTGTGTGTATTACATGTTCACATCCCAGACTGTGTGCACTGTGTGTGTATTACATGTCACATCCCAGACATACCTGTGTGCACTGTGTGTATTACATGTCACATCCCAGACATACCTGTGTGCAATTCACATCCCAGACATACCTGTGTGCACTGTGTCTGTATTACATGTCACATCCCAGACATACCTGTGTGCACTGTGTGTCTGTATTACATGTCACATCCCAGACATACCTGTGTGCACTGTGTGTGTGTATTACATGTCACATCCCAGACATACCTGTGTGCACTGTGTGTCTGTATTACATGTCACATCCCAGACATACCTGTGTGCACTGTGTGTCTGTATTACATGTCACATCCCAGACATACCTGTGTGCACTGTGTGTCTGTATTACATGTCACATCCCAGACATACCTGTGTGCACTGTGTGTGTGTGACACACCATGAGTGTCCAACATACAGTGTGTGTGCACTGTGTGTCTGTATTACATGTCACATCCCAGACATACCTGTGTGTGTGCACTGTGTGTCTGTATTACATGTCACATCCCAGACATACCTGTGTGCACTGTGTGTGTGTATTACATACACAATCCCAGACATACCTGTGTGCACTGTGTGTGTATTACATGTCACATCCCAGACATACCTGTGTGCACTGTGTGTGTATTACATGTCACATCCCAGACATACCTGTGTGCACTGTGTGTGTGTGTGTGGTACATACCTGTGTCATATCCAGACATACTGTGTGCACTGTGTGTGTATTACATGTCACATCCCAGACATACCTGTGTGCACTGTGTGTCTGTATTACATGTCACATCCCAGACATACCTGTGTGCACTGTGTGTCTGTATTACATGTCACATCCCAGACATACCTGTGTGCACTGTGTGTGTGTATTACATGTCACATCCCAGACATACCGTGTGCACTGTGTGTGTGTATGTGTGTTTATTACATGTCACATCCCAGACATACCTGTGTGCACTGTTGTGTATTACATGTCACATCCCAGACATACCTGTGTGTGCACTGTGTGTGTGTATTACATGTCACATCCCAGACATACCTGTGTGCACTGTGTGTGTATTACATGTCACATCCCAGACATACCTGTGTGCACTGTGTGTGTGTATTACATGTCACATCCCAGACATACCTGTGCACTGTGTCTGTATTACATGTCACATCCCAGACATACCTGTGTGCACTGTGTGTCTGTATTACATGTCACATATCCCAGAGCATACCTGTGTGCACTGTGTGTGTGTGTATTACATGTCACATCCCAGACATACCTGTGTGTGCACTGTTGTGTATACATTGACATCCCAGACATACCTGTGTGCACTGTGTATGTATTACATGTCAACATCCCAGACATACCTGTGTGCACTGTGTCTGTATTACATGTCACATCCCAGACATACCTGTGTGCACCTGTGTGTTATATTACATGTCACATCCCAGACATACCTGTGTGCACTGTGTGTCTGTATTACATGTCACATCCCAGACATACCTGTGTGCACTGTGTGTGCACTCCCAGACATGTGTGTGTGTATTACATGTCACATCCCAGACATACCTGTGTGCACTGCGTGTGTATTACATGTCACATCCCAGACATACCTGTGTGCAGTGTGTGTATTACATGTCACATCCCAGACATACCTGTGTGCACTGTGTGTGTATTACATGTCACATCCCAGACATACTGTGTGCAGCACTGTGTGTGTATTACTGTGTCATCCCAGACATACCTGTGTGCACTGTGTGTGTATTACATGTCACATCCCAGACATACCTGTGTGCACTGTGTGTGTATTACATGTCACATCCCAGACATACCTGTGTGCACTGTGTGTGTATTACATGTCACATCCCAGACATACCTGTGTGCACTGTGTGTGTATTACATGTCACATCCCAGACATACCTGTGTGCACTGTGTGTGTATTACATGTCACATCCCAGACATACCTGTGTGCACTGTGTTTGTATTACATGTCATTCCCAGACATGTGTGTGTATTACATGTCACATCCCAGACATACCTGTGTGCACTGTGTGTGTATTACATGTCACATCCCAGACATACCTGTGTGCACTGTGTGTGTCTGTATTACATGTCACATCCCAGACATACCTGTGTGCACTGTGTGTGTGTGTGTATTACATGTCACATCCCAGACATACCTGTGTGCACTGTGTGTCTGTATTACATGTCACATCCCAGACATACCTGTGTGCACTGTGTGTGTATATTACATGTCACATCCCAGACATTACCTGTGTGCACTGTGTGTCTGTATTACATGTCACATCCCAGACATACCTGTGTGCACTGTGTGTGTCTGTATTACATGTTCACATCCCAGACATACCTGTGTGCACTGTGTGTCTGTATTACATGTCACATCCCAGACATACCTGTGTGCACTGTGTGTCTGTATTACATGTCACATCCCAGACATACCTGTGTGCACTGTGTCTGTATTACATGTCACATCCCAGACATACCTGTGTGCACTGTGTGTCTGTATTACATGTCACATCCCAGACATACCTGTGTGCACTGTGTCTGTATTACATGTCACATCCCAGACATACCTGTGTGCACTGTGTGTGTGTATTACATGTCACATCCCAGACATACCTGTGTGCACTGTGTGTCTGTATTACATGTCACATCCCAGACATACCTGTGTGCACTGTGTGTGTATTACATGTCACATCCCAGACATACCTGTGTGCACTGTGTGTCTGTATTACATGTGTGCACTTTGTGTGTATACATGTCACATCCAGAACATATCTGTGTGCACTGTGTGTGTATTACATGTCACATACCAGACATACCTGTGTGCACTGTGTGTGTATTACATGTCACATCCCAGACATACCTGTGTGCACTGTGTGTGTATTACATGTCACATCCCAGACATACCTGTGTGCACTGTGTGTGTATTACATGTCACATCCCAAACATACTTGTGTGCACTATGTGTGTATTACATGTCACATCCCAGACATACCTGTGTGCACTGTGTGTGTATTACATGTCACATCCCAAACATACCTGTGTGCACTATGTGTGTATTACATGTCACATCCCAGACATACCTGTGTGCACTGTGTGTCTGTATTACATGTCAAATCCCAGACATACCTGTGTGCACTGTGTGTCTGTATTACATGTCACATCCCAGACATACCTGTGTGCACTTTGTGTGTGTTACCTGTCACATCCCAGACATACCTGTGTGCACTGTGTGTGTATTACATGTCACATCCCAGACATACCTTTTTTTTACTGTGTGTATTACATGTCACATCCCAGACATACCTATGTGCACTGTGTGTGTATTACATGTCACATCCCAGACATACCTGTGTGCACTGTGTGTCTGTATTACATGTCCAGGAAAAGCACTTTTATTCAGCTGAACAATGGCTCCCATATGCCCAGCTGGGTTGGCGTTGCTGTTCCAAGTGCCCAAAGCAATGCCCTCCTCTCTCTTTTCAGCAGAATACTGAAGTTCACATGTGTTTCAGATATTGACTCTTCACTGCCTGATTTTTGTCAATCCAGAGCTGCCTGCCCTGACCTTGGACTGGTTTCTGAACTTTCACGTACTCTGCCTTCACCGACCTCAGTCTGTTACTGACTATGGTTTGCATGCCTCTGAGATATAATGCATAGCTGTCTCTATAACCCATAGGTCAGTAAGTCATTCAAACAGAGACTATTCCAGGAGGTAGCAGCCTGGTGGCTCCCTGCAGTTGAGTCCAGATCCTTGTGTAAGGATGAAAGGGTGAAGACCAAGGACTGCAAGGATAACACCTTCAGGAGTAGTTCCAATACACAGTTATTCCACACCCATTGTCTCACAGTTTGCCCAGGCCACGTGATCCCACTGGCCCACCCGGACTGGGTCATTCTGAAGTATATAATGAGTTAACTAACCAGCATGGTAGCCAGATTCTGCTTCCCCAGTATCTGAATAACCATCTCAGCCTGCTTACATGCTTTGACTACTGCCGTTCTTGTCCTACCACCTCCACCAGTCACAGCCTCTGGTGTTTCCAGCATTCGTCTTCCTCTACCTGTGCACTAGGATATCCCAAGTTATGCTTTGGGTTCCTGATTCAGTGTACTGTGCACTTTTAGTTGAAGGCCCATCAGTTTCCTACAGATCTATCCCTGGTTTCCCTCCTGTCTGTAGAGGCACTCGCCTGGTCCACTCCCCTCTGGGAACATAGTAACCCACTGACCTGTAGTCTTTGCGAATTCTGGCTACTTTATGCAAGTTCTTTGAAGAGCCCTGTCATACTGCTTGTACAGCTTCCTTCCTTCCACCAGGGTAACCTCACTGTGGGACAGTAACGCCATATTGTTTCACACCCTTGCCTCTGAATGGATGTGGAAAGTTGAGGGCCTGGTGGCTACTTTCTGCGAGGGTCTGTCAGAGCACATTAAGGATGAGATGTACCATCTACACTGGACAACCTGAATACCCCAGCCACCTGTATAAACATTTGCTTCAGAGAACTTATCAAGAAGTCTGCATCTGAGCAGAGTTCCTAGGCTGGCAGCTTCATTCCAGGGGCTCTTGTTTCCTTCTTTGTCTCGACCCCGGGACCCATGCAGTTGGCCAGAGTCATATTGTCCAAGTGTCAACAGAATGCCACTTCCTGAATCTATACGCTACATCTCTATGCCCATGAACCTTCAAGTGGGAGTCTTGTATATGGAGAAGATTTCAGTCTATGTCCCCTCCTCCTATGACTGCCATGGCTCCACCTCCATGCTCCTCTTATCCACTGAAACTTGGAGCAGAGTTTGTGCTGGGGACCTGACTGTCACTCCTGCTGCCCTGTTTCAGCATATTCCAGTGTTTTTTGACTAGGCTAAAACTGTCCCATCAAGCTCCAGCCTGGCACCAAGTCTATCAGTTGTCTGTACCTAAGACTCGGGCTATGTCTTACTACAGAAAATAGAACCTTGAAAGATGATTTTTTTTAGAAAGTCCTCCTCTCCTTCTGGGGCCGGGTATTTTAATGTTCAAGTAGAAGAATAGTTCTATTTGGCCTTGTATTGATGACTGTGGATTGAATAAAATTACTTTGAGGAATAAATGTCCTCTGCCACTGGGTATCTTTATAAGCTTCATGGAACCAAGCTCTCCACGAAATTGGATCTTCAGGGAGCTTACAATCTGATTCGGATACAAGAGAACGATGAGTGGTAGACTGCTTTTCACACCCAAGAAGGTCATTAGGAGTATCTCGATAACATTCTTGCAGTTTTCCAGGAGTTTGTTAAATGTGCCTTTTGTGATCTCCTCTATGTCTGTGTAGTGGTCTGTCTGAACGACATGTTGGTCTTCTCTCCTGATCTGACTTTGCATTGGAGACATGTTCTCACCATTCTCCAACGCTTAAAGGCGAACAGATTATATGTGAAGTTTGAAAAGTACATTTTTGAAAAGACCTCTCCATCTTTCCTGGGTTATATCATCTTTAACTGTGGGATTGAGATGGATCCTGGGAAATTGACTCCAGTCTTAGACTGGCCCCGTCGTACTGGTCTGAGAATTCTTGGGCTTCACAAATTATTACAGGCAATTTATACCTGATTTCTCCACTCTGACCAACCCATCTCTGAACACTAGAGAGCAGTCCAGACTTTCAAACAGGCCTTCTTCTCAGCCTTCCTAAGGGAGATGCAGTGGATATGTCTTTAAGTAATTTATTGCACGGCCCTTCAGAAATGATGATAGAGGAAAATCCTCTCTCCAGTCGGCACATGTAATCAGTACGAAGTCAGGAATATTCTGGACCTGAGAAGAGTCAAAGGTTAAACTTTAGTTTTTAGACTGAAGTTTGGGCCCAGAAGAGAGATCTTGGGAGACTCCTGAAAATATGAATGTAAATTTTTGCAGCTGTCTTGACCACAGAAAAGAGGGCATAAGGGCGGGTATTACTATGGTGTCCACTGCTGTCCTGTTCTCTCTGGTGGACTTGACCTCTCCTCTGTTCTACTCTCTGTGTGCCAGCAGTTTGGACCTCAGCGGACCGGGCCATAGGAGTAGCTACCTGACTGTTTCTTCTTGCAGGCTGCATCTTGCTTCATGACAGCACTGCCTCTCGGGTATGCACTCCAACCAGCTCTTACAAGGGCCAGTGTGCACCCTAATCTTCTCCAGCCAATGGCTGATCACCCATGAGTACTTAAGTCATATTCCCATCTTAGAAGCAATAGGTTCTCATAGGTAGTTTCCTGCAAAGGTGTCATTTTCATTGTTTGGCTTTCTCATGTTCCGGATACTGATCCTTTGCTGCATGACCTGACCCATGCCTTCCCTTTGTGTTGACCCTGAGCATCCTGTTCTGACCTTGGACTGATTTATGGACTTTTGAGTACTCTGTCTTCCCAGACCTTGACCTCTTACTGACTTTGCCTGCCTCTTCGGTGTTGCACATCGGTGTGTTTTCACTCCCATGGGTCAGCAGTAAATCAAACTACTCCAGGAGGTAGCAACCAGGTGGTTCCCTGTATAGGGGGTTAAAGAGTGAAGACCAAGGAACTGTCAGGATAACACCCTTAGGCGTAGCCCCCAAGCCAAATCTGTTTCATTGACACAGTGGTACCACAGCCCCTGTCTTACACTTTGAAATTTTACAGTTTCTTTGTTATTATAGATGACTCCATTCAGTTGCACAAACATTGGCTGGACTGGGAATGCGCAGTTTTACATCAGAGGCCTCCATTCATTTAAGGGGTTTTCTGGGATTTTACCACTGATGATACTATCCTCAGGATAGGTCATCAGTATCTGATCGGTGGGGGTCCGACACCCAGGACCCCTGCCGATCAGCTGTTTGAGAAGGCACCGGCGCTCCCGTGAGCGCCGCGGGCCTTCTCTTTGCTTTTCATTGGCCAGTGCCGTCACGTTCATCGGTCATGTGGACTAGGAGCGCAATACCAAGCACAGCCGCTATACAATGGACGGCGCTGGGCTTGGTAAGCTGCGAGAAGGCAGCGGCGCTCACAGGAGTGCTGGTACCTTCTCAAACAGTTGATCGGTGGGGGTCCCGAGGATAAGTCATCAGTCGGAAAATACTGGAAAACCCCTTTAACACCTCTCATAACATGTCTTTATTTATGCTACGATGCTGAATTTTCTTTCACTGGTATCTTTTATATACACTTTTTTGTAGGATTTGTTGAATGTTTTTGAACTCTGTCTGTTGACATCGGGACATATTTGGGGAGACTTATTATTTGTTTGCAACTTTCTCAGGCAGGCAGGTGGTGTTGGATCTCAGGCAGGCGGTGTTGGATCTCAGGCAGGCGGTGTTGGATCTCAGGCAGGCAGGCGATGTTGGATCTCAGGCAGGCAGGCGGTGTTGGATCTCAGGCAGGCAGGCGGTGTTGGATCTCAGGCAGGCAGGTGGTGTTGGATCTCAGGCAGGCAGGTGGTGTTTGATCTCAGGCAGGCAGGTGGTGTTGGATCTCAGGCAAGCAGGCGATGTTGGATCTCAGGCAGGCAGGTGGTGTTGGATCTCAGGCAGGCAGGCGGTGTTGGATCTCAGGCAGGCGGTGTTGGATCTCAGGCAGTCAGGCTGTGTTGGATCTCAGGCAGGCGGTGTTGGATCTCAGGCAGGCAGGCGGTGTTGGATCTCAGGCAGGCAGTGTTGGATCTCAGGCAGGCAGTGTTTGATCTCAGGCAGGCAGGCGGTGTTGGAATAGGCGGTTACACTTATAATAAAGGTGCAGGATAAAGCTGTGCTTTTCTTTGGCTGATGCTTTCACCGCTGTATTTATGACCTCACAAAGGGTCTGACTGAAGCTCCGTTTTCTCCCTGCCAGAATCAAAGTCTTTGATAGATAACCAAACGCGTTTCAGGGTCTTATTACAATGCCCCTTCCTCAGTGGTCTTTTTTTTCAGATTCAGCATCACTTACACTATACAACGCTTACTCTAGTTCAGGGGGTGTTTCGAAGATGACAGGTTCCCTTTAAAAGCCATTGCAACAAAATATTGTCCCTCACCACTGAAAAGGAGGCGTGGTGGGGCCAGCTTGCCCGGCAGATTTATTCATTTGTATGAGTTTTCTGGCACAAATTAAGACAAAAATCTACGACAGCTCAGAGCTGTAGGTGCGGAGACTGCCGGAGGAGTCGCCGAGATATATGATTAGGTGTGCCCCTTACCATAAATTTGGCACTTCTTTCAGTAGCCTTGATAAATCTCCCCCATTTGTACTGTATTTCATGAGAGAAACACTGTTTGTTATGCAAGAAATTACATTTTAACCTTTACAAAGAGTTTTACAAGTGCGTGTAGTTTACTAAAGTTATACGTTATACTGTTCTGTTTCATGTATATATAGTCAATTTGCTTGTTTAATTTGTTAGTAAAAAAATATAACTTTGGGGAAAAAAATGAAAATGTTGCTTTTTTTTTCCAGATAAGGATGAAATGGGAGACTCTAATGGACATCTCCTATTATTGAAAGAAGAAGAACACAATGGCTTACAAAGTAATTCAGTAACACCTAATGTGGCCCATCACAGTGGAGATCTATCCACCAATAATGCTGGTCTCAAGAAACATTGGTCTAATCAATCACTGATTGACAAAACAAGAACAGAACATGGGAAATTATTACATGGGAAACACTTTAAAAAGAAATATAATCAATCTATACATGAAATAATTCACAACACTGAAAGGCCATTTTCATGTTCACAATGCGAGAGGTGTTTTAGCAAGAAATCAAATCTGGTGGAACATCAGAGAACTCACACAGGGGAGAAGCCGTTTTCATGTTCAGAATGTGGCAAATGTTTCGGTCAGAAATCTGTTCTCGTTAAGCATCAGAGAACTCACACAGGAGAGAAGCCATTTTTATGTCCCGATTGTGGAAAGTACTTTAGTCAGAAATCAAATCTAATGGAACATCAAAAAATTCACACAGGAGAGAAACCATATTCATGTTCACAATGTGGGAAATGTTTTAGCCAAAAATCAGGTCTTGTTAAACATCAAATAAGAGTTCACTCAGGGGAGAAGCCATTTTCATGTCCTGAGTGTATGAAATGTTTTGGTCAGAAATCCAATTTTGTGGAACATCTAAGAACTCACACAGGGGAGAAGCCATTTTTATGTTCGGAATGTGGGAAATGTTTTGGTCAGAAATCAGTTCTTATTAATCATCAAAGAGCTCACACTGAGAAGCCTTTTTCATGTTCAGAATGTGGGAAAAGTTTTAGCCAAAAATCAAGTCTTGTTAAACATCATCTGAGAACTCACACAGGAGAGAAGCCATTTTCATGTCCCGAATGTGGGAAATGTTTTAGTCTAAAAGCATTTCTTGTGGAACATCTAAGAATTCACACAGGGGAGAAGCCGTTTTCATGTTCAGAATGTGGAAAATGTTTTGGGCACAAATCTGGCCTGGTTAAACATCAGAGAATTCACACAGGGGAGAAGCCATTTTCTTGTTCAGTATGTGAGAAATGTTTTAGTCAGAAATCAAGTCTTGTTGAACATCTAAGAACTCACACAGGAGAGAAGCCGTTTTCATGTTCGGAATGTGGGAAGTATTTTAGGCAGAAATCCGGTCTTGTTAAACATCATCTGAGAACACACAGAGGAGAGAAGCCATTTTCATGTCCTGAATGTGGGAAATATTTTGGTCAGAAATCAAATCTTGTGGAACATTTAAGAACTCACACAGGGGAGAAGCCATTTCCATGTTCAGAATGTGGAAAAAGTTTTGGACAAAAATCTGTTCTCGTTAAGCATAAGAGAACTCACAGAGGAGAGAAACCATTTTCATGTCCGGAATGTGGGAAATCTTTTAGTCAGAAGTCAAATCTTGCTGAACATCAAAGAATTCACACGGGGGAGAAGCCATTTTCATGTTTCGAATGTGGAAAATGTTTTAGACAGAAATCAGGTGTTGTTAAACATCATATGAGGACTCACACAGGGTTGAAGCCATTTTCATGTCCTGAATGTGGGAAATGTTTTAGTCAGAAAGCAAATCTTGTGGAACATCTAAGAGTTCACACAGGGGAGAAGCCCTTTTCGTGTTCAGAATGTGGGAAATGTTTTAGCTGCAAATCAGGTCTTGTTAAACATCTGAGAACTCACACGGGAAATGTAGGAGCTGTTGAAGGTATGGAGCTTCATTGTTAGACCTGCTATCTAAGGATGTCTTCTGATGTATGACTTAAGCTTTTGAGAACCTGTGATATAACAGAATGGTGTTTTAACTCTTTTATGACACAAACAAAGCTGAAGAAGAAAGCAAAAAGTGGGTTCTCTCTATTGTCTCCATAGTATGGAGTATGGTCACGTTGAAGCAAACTGTCTCGACACTGATCAGTATTATGGATCATATGTTTTTTTAATCTTGTGGTCCATTTCCCATCAATATAAACTGTGGAAGAACATGCTTTGTTAACATCAAAAACTTCACATGATAATTCATATATATATAATAATTCAGAGAAAGTCTTTGGACAACATAGGACCTATTAGATCTGGACAAAAAGAAAATCCAGACAGTAGAAATGTTATCATAGAACCACAGCTGAGCTGCCCATGCATGAAATCTCCCACTATGTGGTTTGTTACCAATGAGGTCACAACAACTTCCACTGGTAGTGATTTATCAGTGGCTCCTTGACATCTAGACATAACAATAGAAAGCTTCAGTCACTGGAAGAATTATCTTGGAGCCATAGAGCTGAAGACGAGATGAACCCTACTGTCAGTACATTCATATTGTTAATAGAGGGGCAAAAAGAGTTGTCTCAGTTTTATCAGACAAAAGAGAGATAAGAAGATAAGGAACCGTGGGATATAAGTGGTATGGGAAGGGATGATTTTCCACCTCTGACCTTGGACAGGGAAATGAAGTTTGTCATTACAGAGACATTGGAAAATAATTTTTTCAATTGGTCTTTATTAAAAATAAGGAGTATTTTTTTCTGTACAGAACTGAGATGCTCTAGAAGCAGCCTCTGGATTTTCTCTTTTCTGTCAGTTGGGGAGCTGACGGACTCCTTATCTCTGCTCTCTGACATTATAAACACTCATTATAGCTAAGTTCTTATCTTACTAATAAGAATGTGGCTTAAATAAGTGTTTATGACTTCTTAGTAGTTTAGAGAGAAGGTTTATTAGATGACCGCCATGAAGTGAAAGTACCAGTCACACAGTTAGAAAAACAGTTAACCCTTTGTGACCAAACTGCTTAATATGTTTAATAAAGGCCAATTGAAAATATGATTTTTAGCCAAAAATTTGTAAAATGCGATCATAAACAAAAATTGCCTCTGAAGCTCAGTTCTTTAAAGATGAAACCTGCTCACGTGCGCAGTAGGCACTAGGGTTGTCACGGGTATCAATATTTCGATACTGAGTCGATACTTTTATACTAGTATCAATTCGGTACCGGGATTTGCTCTTTTGCGATACCTTTTGCAGATAAAATAAAAAAGTCTCTTACCTGTCCCGCGCCGCGGCTCCGCTCCGGGTCCGGCGCTCCTCTGACATTTCTGCCCGCGCTGCACTGTCCTGACCACGTACAGCATCAGGACGTAGTGCGCGCACTCTGACCTGACGCTGCACACAGTCAGGAGACAGTGTAGCACTGGGAGGAGAAGACACAGAGCGCCGGAGCCGCGGCGCAGGAGAGGTAAGAGACTTTTTTATTTTATTCTAATGGGGGCACAGTGGGCTGATGTGAGGTCTGATGGGTGCACAGTGGGCTGATGTAAGGTCTGATGGGGGCACAGTGGACTGATCTGAGGTCTGATGGGGGCACACTGGGCTGTTCTGAGGTCTGATGGGGGCACAGTGGGCTGATCTGAGGTCTGATGGGGCACAGTGGGCTGCTCTGAGGTCTGCTGGGGCACAGTGGGCTGATCTGAGGTCTGATGGGGCACAGTGGGCTGATCTGAGGTCTGATGGGGCACAGTGGGCTGCTCTGAGGTCTGATGGGGGCACAGTGGGCTGCTCTGAGGTCTGATGGGGGCACAGTGGGCTGCTCTGAGGTCTGATGGGGGCACAGTGGGCTGCTCTGAGGTCTGATGGGGGCACAGTGGGCTGCTCTGAGGTCTGATGGGGGCACAGTGGGCTGATCTGAGGTCTGATCGGGGCACGGTGGGCTGCTCTGAGGTCTGATGGGGGCACAGTGGGCTGTTCTGAGGTCTGATGGGGGCACAGTGGGCTGCTCTGAGGTCTGATGGGGGCACAGTGGGCTGATATGAGGTCTGATGGGGGCTCCGTGGGCTGCTCTGAAGTCTGATGGGGGAACAGTGGGCTGATCTGAGGTCTGATGGCAAAGTGGGCTGATATGAGGTCTGATGGGGGCACAGTGGGCTGATCTGAGGTCTGATGGGGGCACAGTCAGCTGATCTGAGGTCTGATGGGGGCACACAGATTCTTTTTGGTGTTTTATTGTTTCTGCATGGTATCGATTATCGCAATACTTTTTCTTGGTATCGAAATCGAATCAAAATTTTGGTATTGTGACAACCGTAGTAGGCACCATAGCCACCAGGCTTCTGCTGTTTAAAACAGCAGACACCTGGGGCTAATGTGTACAATTGGCAATAACGGTGATCGCAGACACTTAATCCTCCATATTCTGTGGTCAACTGTGACGCATTCCCAGGGCTTTAGCTGGTTGCCCATGCAGCGAACAGGAAAGCCATTGGTTGTCACTGAAAACCTTGGTCTCTCTGAAGAAATCAGGGCTTTTAGAGCTGTAGTTCTGCCCGCAGGTGGCATGGCTCCATATGAACATTGCAATGAATGATCTTACAATTCGTAGCCGATCTGCTATGTGTTATTTCTTATAAGTAAAAAAAAAAAAATTAATATCACAATTTCCCCATAATTAAAATATAAATAATAAAAAATAAACATAATAGATATTGCCGTGACTGAAAATGCTTCTTCTGTTACAATATAATAATATTAATCATACATAGTGAACAGCATAACGGGGAAAAAATCTAAATGTTCGATTCAGCCTTTTTTTTCGTTGCTTCACCTCCTAAAAAAATATGCAATAAAAACTGACCAAAAAGTCATGCACAGTCCAAAATGGTATCAATAATCATTACAGATGAGCACACACAGCTCTATAGACGTAACTGTAAAAAGTATGGGGGTCAGAATAAGGCCATGAAAAGAAAAACATACGGTAATTAGTTCCTAAGTTTTTTTCTTTTTAGTATTAAAAACACTAGTAAAACTATATAAATGTGGTAAAACTATGTACGGACCCAGAGAATGATTGCCATGGGTCAGTTTTTCCCATAGGGAAAGCCGTAAAAACAAAACCCATAAAATTGTGGCAGAATTGTGTTTTTAGAAAGTACAACTTAACCCACAAAAAACAAGCCCTCACACGGCCATGAGTGACTTTAACAAATCTGTTTATATTGTTTAATGTTTATATATTTTGACTTGTATTTAACAAAGTTTATTTTTTTGTAATAAATATGCTGTGCTTTGTTTTTACTCATTTTGTTCTAATCCTATAGTGGAATTTTTAATTTTAACTATAATGTTCTGACTTTAACTATAATGTGTCTTCTTTATGTTTGCATCATTTTGTAAATGTAATTTTATTTTTTAAAGCCATTAGAAGGCATAGAATTTTAGAGGCAATTCTTAAAATGTTTAAGAAAATTTCCAAAACCCACTTTTTTAAGGACCAGTTAGTTTGTGGGGCTTAAATAGTAGAGACCACCCATAAATGAAATATGTAGAAACTACACCCCTCAAAATATTGAAAAATGATTTTACAAACTTTGTTAATCCTTTAGGTGTTCCTCAAGAATTAAAGGAAAATGGAGATTTTCCGTTTTAATCCATTTTTACCTTTAACACAGCAAAGGTTAACAGCCAAACATAACTCAATATCGATTACCCTGATTCTGTAGTTTACAGAAACACCCCATATGTGGCCATAAACTGCTTTATGGGCACACAGCAGGGCTCAGAAGGAAAGGAGCACCGTATGGTTTTTAAAGGGCAGATTATGCTGGGCTGGTTTTTAAGCACCATCTCACATTTGAGGACCCCCTGATGCACACCTACAGTAGAAACTCTCACAAAGTGACCCCATTTTGGAAACCACAGGATAAGATGACAGTTTGGCACTATTTTGGGATTGTCAGGTCTCTGGCCCCTCGGCGTGCCATTCCTTGCTCCTCGCTGGCCACGAGTGGCAGGGTGTCAACCCCGGGGTTCACATCCAGTAAGGGTTCACGTTTCTTGCGCGTGCATCATTCTATGAGACGCACTACACGTCCTGGTATTGTTGGGAGACGGGACGCCGTCATTCACAGCGCTGAAGCTAGCCAGTGGTCCCGGGGCTCCTAGCGTCAGCTGTTGCCAGAGAACCACTACCACTTTATCTCCTGAGTCAGGGAGGTGGTGGGAGGTTTTCTCATTTTCACCCACTCAGTCCTCACCTGAGCTTCCTTTGCCTGAGGGTGGAGATTGGGTGTGATGTCAGCAATGTCATGTGACCCCAGGAGGGCTATTTAAACTAGCTGTTTGCTCTCACACATTGCTGATTATTTCAGTTACTTTCAGTGCTGGAACTAAGCTATCTGGTGAGTGTTTCTCTTTGGTTATCTGCTTCAGCTTTGGTACTGGTGTTCTGCTGGTTCTCGTGTCCTGGTTTATGTTTTGACCTTGCTCTTGTCTCTAACCATTACACTGCATTTATCCCCCAGTACCCTCTGGTAGTTTCTGCCCAACCGTGGTCGGTGTGCCCAGCCACCAGCCGCCTCGCTACTGGCACCTGGGAAGGGCTCTGCATAAGCCCCCTTCCTGCGGGAAGCGGGTTAAGAGTACCCCGGCCCACAAGGGTGTTCAGAGCGCGACGGATTGCGCAGAGCGTGTCTGGTACACCGCATTTGCTGACCACCAGTTCGGCTTTAGTTCCATAGCCTTACAGGGATAGATATGATTTTTGAGAGCAGCAGATCAGAGCATTGGTCCCACTCTCGCTTCCTACTTTCGCGTGTAAAGTCAAAGGTTGCCATTAGTAAAGCCATGAATGATTTTGTCATTCACCTCACCACCTCATCTAAGACGCCTGCTGAAGCCTTTCAAAGAAGCCACAAAATTTGTCAGCAGGGACACCGGTGGCATGAACGACGTAATCTTAGAACAGACACTGGTGCTTATGTAGCAGGGTACGACAGTGGAAGAACAGCTAACACATTTTGCTATCTGCCCTTTAGCTGTTAGGGACCCACAAGGAGAAACTCTCATAGAGCAGGGTGAGGAGCTGCCACTGGAGGAGAAGTCGGAAGATGATGACAGTGACACAGTGAGACATCATCTCACTTGGGACCAGAGTCAGAAAGAACTAGCTCCTCAGGCACGCTTGCTAGAATGGCAAGCAGTATACTCGCCTGCTTATGCACTGACAGATGTATCATTCATATCAAGCAGTCTGATTATTAATGGATAGCCATGCTTTTAGACCATATCAAAGCAAAAGGGGGAAATGTTTTCCTCTCACTGAAAGGGAGGCCAAATTACTTAAAGGGGTTCTCCCATGACTAATGTAAAAAATAAAAATCAGACCTCATATAGTACATAACAATGTCTTTCTAACAAAGCTAGAACCAGCCCTGTACCTCACATGGATCCAGAGATCCTCCCATTCATTGCTCTGCTAGATTTATATCAAGCTGACAGCTCAGGGGAGTGTCTTTTCTGCTGCAGCTCAGGGGGCGTGTCTCAGCTCTCCCTATCACAGCTCAGGGGTCGTGTCTCAGCTCTCCCTATCACAGCTCAGGGGGCGTGTCCATGCTCTCCCTATCACAGCTCAGGAGGCAGTTGAAGGATGAAACTGAGCATGTGCGGGCCATCTCAGTGAGCAGGTCAAAGAAATAATAAAAAGAACAAACTGTAGGTGGCGCTATACAGATATATATTATTGAATAACTCAGTGGCTATGCTAAATTTTTAATGACATGCAATTACAAAAGGATTCAGATCCAGCTGCTGGTTTGAAAACTGTAGAATATTTTTCGTGGGACAACCCCTTTAATTATCAGGAAACAGTGTGCACGCAGCTTGCTGCAGCTTTCAGTGGGCAGACTCCTGCCACCAGTGTGTCTCAAAGGGAGGCCCTTCTCCGCACCATGCAGGGACATCCACCTCCCACCCTCTCCATTGCCACAAGCAGCAGCAGCCACTTTTTCTTCTGACAATTAAAGGCTATGTACACCTTCGGAGGCAATTTTTTAAAGATTGCATTTTACTCATTTTTGCTAAAAATAGTTTTTTCAATTGGCCTTTATTAAAGATATTGAGTTGTTCTGTCACAAAGGATTAACTGTTTTTCTAGCTGTTTGACTGTTACTTTCACATTGTGCCGGTCATCTAATAACCCTCATCTCTAAATTACTAAGAGGTCATGACACTTATTAAAGCAATATTCTTGTCAGTAAGGGCTCGTTCACATCACCGTTAGGGATTCCGTTCAGGCTTTCCGTTATAACATCGTTATAACGGAAAGAAACGGAATCCCTAGGACGGACATCAAAACGGACACCTTTAAGAGGCATTCCGTTTTGATCCGTCATAATAGAAGCCTATTGGAAAGCATAACGGATCCGTCTGGATGCCGACAGGACTTTGTTTTCCGTCGAGCACAACGGCATCCAGACGGATCCGTTATGCTTTCCCATAGGCTTCTATTATGACGGATCAAAACGGAATGCCTCTTAAAGGTGTCCGTTTTGATGTCCGTCCTAGGCTTTCCGTTATAACATCGCCCTAACGAGCCCTAAGATAAAAACTGAGCTATAATGAGTGTTTGTAATGTCAGAGAGCAGAGATAAGGAGTCCGTCAGCTACTGGTCTAACTGAAAAGACAGAAAATCCAAAGGCTGCTACTAGAGCATCTCAGCTAGGTACAGAAAAAAGAACTCCATATTTTTAATAAAGACCAATTAAAAAATATTTTAGCTCTAAATGAGTACAAATCAATAATTGCCCTCAAAGGTGTATGCAGTGTCCTGAAATCCACTGCTTAAAGGGATTCTGTCACCACCATTTTCCATATTAAGTTATTTATACCACCGGATTTATCTCATCATAAGGATCTCCAAATGGTTATTGTTATAGGGCACAGATGAAGATTTGAGGTGTAAAAATCGTTTTTTATTAACTGTCAATCACTTACATTAAGGAGCCCAAGGGGAGTTGACCATCGTTGCTGGAGCCCCGGCTCGGCGATTTCGTTGGAGCCCCGGACCGCCCACCTAATTAATATTCACTTCACTGAGTGAGTCAGTGAAGCTCCGGCGCGGCACTTGATGTACTGCGCCTGTGCGGGATTACAGCCGCCGCCGGAGCTTCACTGACTCACTCAGTGAAGTAAATATTAATTAGGTGGGCGGTCCGGGGCTCCAACGGAATCTCCGAGCCAGGGCTCCAGCAACGATGGTCAACTCCCCTTGGGCTCCTTAATGTAAGTGATTGACAGTTGATAAAAAACGATTTTTACACCTCAAATCTTCATCTGTGCCCTATAACAATAACCATTTGGAGATCCTTATGATGAGATAAATCCGGTGGTATAAATAACTTAATATGGAAAATGGTGGTGACAGAATCCCTTTAATATTGTGATTGTGTTTCCTGAAAATGTGCTTGTGCCTGAGTTACCATAAAGTTGCATAGGGAGGGGGAGGTTCTAACAAACCTCCCAGGGCTGAATCCTCCCTGCTCTCTCAGAGAAGAAGGAGGAGAGTGTGATGTCTGAGGAAAAAGCTACACCTCAGCAGCCATTGTGGAGAGTCATCTAGACTCCATAGTTAGTTCCATGTACCAGCCCATAGAAGGGAAAGATTACAGAAGATCCAGGCAATCTAGAGAGGGAGTGAGAATATTGGCAAAGGAAGGTCATTGTCTTTTATCAGGCTTTAGCCTCCTCTGCATCTGGTGAAGAAATTCTAAGCTACCAGCTGCTCACCAGAACCAAACACAGAAAGGCCACCTGTCAGGAGATCGTATTCCTAGAGAGGATACCGCAGCTATTGTGAAGCAAATGTTATGATTATACAGTACAGCAGAGAGAGTACATCCCTCCAGCCTGGAGAAACAAGGGAGGAAGATTGATTGCTATACAACAATGATGGCTAACCTCCAGCCCTCCAGCTGTGTTAAAACTACAACTCCCAAGATGCAGGGCCATATTATCAACTAGGCACCGGGGGCACGGTGCCTAAGGCGGCCGGTTGCGGGGAGCGGCATCCCGCCGGGAGAAACTATCAGGATTGTTGAAAAAAAAAAAAAGTTTAAAAACCTGGATTTTTTTTTTTATTTCCGCGGGGGGGGATGGGGGGGGGGGGCCTGTCAAGTGGCGCGGGGTATCGGCGACCATGCCGGTGCTAAACTTTTCCCTTTATAAGATGCAGTGCATCTTATAAAGGGAATACTAGCGAGTGCTTCCATAATGGAAGCGCTCACTAGCCTGCAGGAGGAGGGGGAGTGAAGCGCTGGTAGCGCTGTACAGTACTTACCCCTCCTCCTGCTTGCTCTTCCTGAGGCCGGCACTGCTGTGTCCTGACTGCCTGCAGCGTCAGGACGTACAGAGCGCCCTCTGACCTGACGCTGCAGGAGGTCAGGTGACTTCAGCGTGGGCCCCTGGAAGAGGAGAGAGCGGGGACACAGCCAGGACCGGAGGTAAGTTTTGTTTTTTTTCTTGTCTGATCTGAGGTCTGAAGTGGGGGCCAAAAAGGGATCTGAAAAGATCACACAGTGTGGGTACAGAATGGGGGGGGATCTGAAAAGGTGGCGACAGAATGGGGGGGATCTGAAATGGTGGGACAGAATGGGGGGTCTGAAATGGTGGGGGGGTATCTGAATGGTGGGACACAGTGGGGGGGGGGGGTCTGAAATGGTGGGACAGAATGGGGGGATCTGAAATGGTGGGACACAGTGGGGGGGTCTGAAATGGTGGGACAGAATGGGGGGGATCTGAAATGGTGGGACAGAATGGGGGGGTCTGAGATGGTGGGACAGAATGGGGGGGATCTGAAATGGTGGGACGGAATGGGGGGGTCTGAAATGGTGGGACAGAATGGGGGGGATCTATGGGAAGAATGGTGAATGGGGGGGGGTCAAATGGTGGGACAGAATGGGGGGGGATCTGAAATGGTGGGACGGAATGGGGGGGTCTGAAATGGGGGGGATCTGAAATGGTGGGACAGAATGGGGGGATCTGAAATGGTGGGACACAGTGGGGGGGGTCTGAAATGGTGGGACAGACCCCCCCCATTTATAGGAGCATTTTCAGTTCTAAAGTGACTTTTAGTGGCTTATATAACAGAAAACCCCATAAATCATTTTAGAAACTGCACTACTCACATTATTCAAAATCATTTTTTTGATGTTGCATAGGAATGGCATATTTTTGGTAGATGTTCCATTTTAATTCATTTTTCCTGTAAAGTTAAAAGGGTTCTCGGGGATTATCATATTTATGACCTATCCTCAGGATAGCTCATCAATATGAGATTGGCGGGGGTCCTGGGAGCTGACTCCGCCTATCAGCTGTATGAACAGGCTGCAACACCCAGTGAGCGCTTAGGTCATGTGACGTCAAGTGTATCGGTTACATGGCCTAGGCACAGCCAAGTCCTATTCAAGTGAATAGCCTGAGCTACAATACCAAGCACAGCTGCTATCAAATGGATGGCGCTATGTTTGGTAAACTGTGAGGAGGCTGCAACGCTGAGTGGAACGCTGCGGTCTCCTCAAACAGCTGATCGGTGTGGGTCCTGGCAGATGGACCACTGATGACCTATCCTGAGGATAGGTTATCAATATGATAACCCAGAGAACCTTTTTAACGGGAAAACAAACATCAATGTATATTACCCGGGATCTGTAGTTTATAGAAATATTCCAGACATGGCCCAAATGTGCCATATGACAAACACAGTCCTCAGAAATGAAGGAGCATCTTATGAATTTTATTGCCTTGATTTTATTAGGACCATGTCAGGTTTGCAGTGGCCTGTAGCTGCCAAACATAATAAACACTCCTAAAAGACATCATTTTGGAAACTACACCCTCAATGAATTTATCTAGGGGTATATTGAACTTTTTGAAAACACAGGTGTTTCAAAAAATATATAAACACTGAGTTGTTTAAATGAAACTGCTGTATGGGCACAGTGCGGGGCTTAGAAGAGAAGGAGCACAATTTGGCTTTGGAGCACATACTTTGCTGGAATGGTTTTTAGCTCCAATGTAGCAGTTGCCAAGGCGCTGAGGTGCCAGTGCAGTGGTAATCCCCCAAGAAGTGACCCCCATTTCACAAACTGCCTCAGGGAATTTATCTAGGGAGGTATTGAGTGTTTCAACCCAACAAGTATTTCACAGAATTTATTAAAGGGACACTATCGCGAAGAAAAAATTTTTGATATGTTTTACAACATAACAAAAGCAGGTTTTAACATAATGTATTTTTCAAATTGTGTAAATGTTTTTTTTTTAATTCAGTTTTCTTGCCTTACATGGGGGCTGCCATGTTGGAAGTAAAGTGTGACAGTCTGGATTTACAACACAATGGCACCTCAGGCATGTACATAGGCTTCCTCAGTCGCTGCTGACCCTATAGAGAATGAATGGAAGATGTGAGCCCGCCCCTGTGATGACACCAGTAACACACAGCCAGGTCCTCCCTCCTTGCTGCTGGGGACTCAGAAACAGAGTAGATGGAGGTTCTTGGGGCTGTAGGACCTTAGTGATGTAATCGGCCATGTGACCAGTGGGGGAGGAGACTGAGGAGCAGAGATCTGTGTTTTTGTAATGAAGCCATTGTCTCATCTTATCTTGCTGAAGCAGTGATGTCACCGCTGAAGGTGTGAATTGGTGATGTCATTGGTACCACCCACTTTTTTGCAGCATGCCTACTTACAGGTTGCTCAAAGCCTCATTTGGCCAGCAGAGCTCCCCCTGGTGACCAAAGATGGTAAATATGGTAAAATCTAATATTTATTTATAATATTTCACACATTGGAATTTTTATTTATTTATTTATTATTTCTTACAAATATATAATAGATTTTTTTAGCATAAATAAAATATAGAACAGGTTTTTGTGATAGATTCCCTTTAAGACTTGGCTGTCAAGATGAAAACTTACATTTTTTTCCAATAAAATCTTGATTTAGCCAAAGTTTCCAGAATGATAAAAGGGAGCAGGATCCTCTGTTGATTCATGTCCTGTTTCTCGGGCAGACATGAAACCCTCTACTCTGCCCACTAGCTCAGAAAACACTAAGAATTAAAAATTCCACAGAATCCAAATCACATGATAGCCAGAAAGAGTGTAATTCTTCATGTATACTCACATGGCAGCTTATTCTAACCTCCTCCCCTCCACGTGACGTTTCGGGAGAAGACACCCCCTTACTCATGCGCATGAGTAAGGGGGCGCGTTCTCCCGAAACGTGGCGTGGAGGGGAGGAGGTGTGAACAATGTCTGTCTTAGCGTCCCTCATGATGTACCATTTTATATTGGAATGACGTAAAGAAATAAAAAGAAACAAAAGGTTTTCTACCAGCGACTTCTGAGTATGACTTCTATTGCTCGCTCACATACAATAATGGCACAATGAGGTAAAAAGGATACACAAGTCAGCAGGCACCAAAGTGTCACATCAGACCATGTGAGACTGTTTACATCAGTGTGGTCTGCATGCTAGACGACTTGCATGGGTACCTGACCGCACCACCAGGCACAGGCGCCATCGTCTTTCATGGGTCAGGGAGCATTTACGCTGGACGAGGGACCAGTGGCCTCAGTGCTGTTCACTGATGAATGTCAATTCACACTGAGCAGAAATAATGGCCACCAATGATGTTGGAGACGTCAAGGAGAGCGCTATTCATCAGCCGCTGGTGTCACCAGACGAGCCTTTGGTGGTGTTGGTGTTACAGGTGTCTCTAGTCAGTACAGAACGTCTCTACACTGTGTGAATGGTCCAGTGACAAGCCCAGACTACTTGAAGAACATCATTACTCCAGTCATTGTTCGTCTGCATGAGCAACACAGGCTGCATGGAGGACAATGCGCCAGCTCATCGAGGTCCCATCAATGGAGCGGCTGCACTTTCTCCAGACTTGAATCCCATTGAAAACCTATGGGATCGGCTGAGTCGCCGTGTAGAGCCTCGTGAATCTGTTCCCCAGAACCTCAATGACCCGAGGGCCGCCCTTCAAAAAGAGTGAGATGCCATGTCTCAGCAGGCAATAAGTCAATTTGTGAACGGCAGGAGACATCATTGTCAAGCTGGAATTGATGCTCAAGGCCACATGACAAGTTCCTGAGACACTGACATTGTGTGGCGGTATACTCAGCACTGGGGTCGGCTTTTGTTTCAATAAATTGTTTGAGATGAGGAAATCCCCATTGCTGCTTCTACTTTAATGTCCGACTTTCATAATATATTATCACTGGAGCCGGAACTTTTTACATTTTCCATAAATTTCACCTGAAAGCCAAATATCCCGAACTTTTTGTGAGTAATATCATAAGTGATAGCCAGCATGGTTTTACCAAAAGTCAACTTACCTCATTTGTTTTTCTGAAGAGGTGAGTAGAAGCATGGACAGCAGGGTGGCTGAGGATATCAGTGAGAAGAAGCCTGTGCAGTAAGCACCTGGAGAGCCGATGTAGAGGTTGGGAGTGGTAGTGGCCCTGATGAAGTGTTGTTGTGTCACAGTGTCCTACCTCAGGCCATCATTCTCGGAGGTAAATTGAAGGAACCAGGTGGAGATTATAGTCTTTCTTTACTGAGTGCTAAAGTCGATCCAGTCGATAGGTGAAAGGGGGGGCATGATTCTTTTGTTTAAATATATAAATGGCCAATACAAAATGTGAAAACCTGATCCATATAAAATTCTCTCTGCCTCCGTCTGAAGCACAAAAGTTCAGTCTCCAGAGGCAACAAGTCTTCTTCACCATAAGAGCTAAGATGTGTAAAATAGTTTACCTCAGGAGGTGGTCACAGTGGGAACAGTAGATGGCTGAAAAAAATTGTTTTTGATATGTTATAGGGACATATCAATAGTTTAGATCAGAGGGGTCTGAGTGCTGAGAACCCCATCAATCTCTAGAACGAGGGTAGAGAAGCCTGCGCTTAATGTGTCTCCTCGCTGGACAAGATGGGAACAAGACGGGCCCATAGATTTAATATTAAGTCCGTCCTGTCCTGCAGTGAGGAGAGACAGCGCCCAAACCACACAATTCTCCCTTTAGTGCCACAGCTTCTAACAAAAGATATGGCTGACGACAGTTGAAGATTTAAACTGAGCGTGTGTGACCACCTCAATAAGGTGGACGGAGAAATAAGGCAAAGAAGAAACAGCAGGTGGTGCTGTACAGATATATTTTATTGATGAACTCAATGGCTATACTAAATTTTTAATTACATGGAATTACAAATAAATTCAGATCCAGATACTAGTTTGAAAACTGTAGAATATTTTTCATGTCCCTTTAAGTGTACAGCGCTTATCCAGAGTCAAGGTGGTAGAAGGTGTGGCCAAGCCATGTAGGCGGGTGGTTCTGCAGGGCAATCTGTAGTTTTTATTGATATCATTTTGGTATGTATATGCTTTTTGATCACTTTTTATTCATTTTTTGGGAGATGAGGCAACAAAAAACCCCAGCAAATCTACCATTTTGTTTTTTTTGTCCCATTACGAGAAAAGGACATCACAGTCGTACAGTACTGTCTGGTTCCACAGAAGGGAGATGTCCCCTGCTTCTGAGTAAAATGCATCTAGCTGTGCAGCCAAAACAGGAAATAGTATGGCTGAGGAAGACATGTTCTTTCATAGTTCTGATTGTACAAAGGTGCATAGCCCTTATGCAAACCTTTTTTGAAATCCCACGAATGCTTTAAAAAAATGTATAATCCTGTCCCAAATCTGTAGCAGCCAGTTCCGCCATCGCCTAATAATTTTAAAGAAATCAAACCATTCCCATATTGGGAGGAGGGGCGGGGGGGGGGGGGGGGTAATGATAGGAGATACTGTAGATATAGAGCAAGAAGCGTGGACAAGATTGCTATCTCAACAATCCATGTATTAGCTGTGTCCTGTTTGAGTTCTTTGAGGAGTAACAAGAACTGATTTCTGACCAAAACAATTCCCACATTCTGAACATGAAAATGGCTCCTCTCGTGTGTGAACACTTAACTGTTCCATAAGACTTGATTTATGACTAAACCATTTCCCACATTAGGACATAAAATCTGGTTCTCTACCCTGTGAGTTCTCTTATGCGTATTAAGACCTGATTTCTGGGCAAAACATTTTCCACATTCAGGACATGAAAATGGCTTCTCCCCTGTGTGAATTCTCTTATGTTCAACAAGAACTGATTTCCGACCAAAACACTTTCCGCAATCTGAACATGAAAACGGCTTCTCCCCTGTGTGAATTCTTCGATGTTCCATAAGACTTGATTTATGACTAAACCATTTCCCACATTCAGGACATGAATATGGCGTCTCCCCTGAGTGAGTTTTCTGATGTTCAACAAGAACTGATTTGAGTCTAAAACATTTCCCACAATCTGAACATGCAAATGGCCTCTCTCCTGTGTGGATTCTTTGATGTTTCACAAGATTTCTTTTCTGGCTAAAACAGTTTCCACATTCAGGACATGAAAATGGCTTCTCTCCTGTGTGAATTCTCTGATGTTCAACAAGAATTGATTTCTGGCCAAAACATTTCCCACATGCTGAACATGAAAATGGCTTCTTCTCAGTGTGAGTTCTCTGATGAGTTACAAGAACAGATTTCTGATCAAAACATTTGCCACATTCAGAACATGAATATGGCTTCTCTCCTGTGTGAGTTCTTACATGTCGCATAAATTGTGATTTCTGACCAAAACATTTTCCACAATCGGGACATGAATATGGCTTCTCTCCTCTGTGGGTTCTCTTATGTATAACAAGAGTAGATTGTTTGCCAAAACATGTCCCGCATTCTGAACATAAAAATGGCTTCTCCCCTGTGTGAATTCTCAAATGTTCCACAAGATTTATTTTCTGACTAAAACATTTCCCACATTCAGGGCATAAAAATGGCTTCTCTCCTGTGTGAGTTCTTAGATGTTCCACAAGATTTGATTTCTGACTAAAGCTTTTTCCACATTCTGAACATGAATACGGCTTCTCTCCTGTGTGAGTTCTTAGATGTTCCACAACACCTGATTTCTTTGAAAAACATTTCCCACATTCCGGACATAAAAATGGTTTCTTGTGAACAGCGGGATTGGTGGATAGATCTTTGCTGTGAGAGTCTGAGGGTACATTAGGAGTTATTGAATTAGCTTGTGTGGCATTGTTATCTTCTTCTTCTCCATGGGAGTCTCTTAGTTCATCTTCATCTGGAAAAAAAACAATTCTTATTCTCTCAAAGTAATTAATCTTTTTTTATTAAAGGGGTTTTCCGGGATTGTACTACTGATTACCTATCCTCCGGAACCCCCGGAGGCTGCGGAGCTCACAAGAGCGCTGGTGCCTTCTCAAACAGATGATCGGAGAGGGTCCTGGATGTAACCCCCCCCCCACCTATCAGATACTGAGGATAGTTCATCAGTAGTACAATCCCGGAAAACCCCTTTAACCAATCGAACAAGCAAAGAAACAACGTATGTAGGAGATGGAGGAAAGTTGAATATTGTACCATTTCAGTAATAAATCACACGCTCTTCTAAAAAGAAAGACCAAAGAAACCATCATGGAGGTCATGAGTTATCTGCCTGTTTATGTCCTAGAATATAATCTCTTGTGAATATCTATATAACAGATATGAATGGAGGAAAATGCAGCATGGTAGCATAAATAATGAGATAAATATATGCACATGTTAAAACATCTTCTTACAAGAAGCGATACACTGTAATCACATCTGCTCACTGCTGCAGTTGTGATGGCGAGCTAGTAAACAGTGAAGAGATGGCAGCATTCATACGAGAGCTGCAGTCTCTTCGGCCCCCCGCCAATCGGATATTGATTACCAATTCTGAGGATAGTTCAGTATATAAAAAGTGGACAACCCCTCAGAGCTGAACCCGGGCCTATCCCCTTCTTCACCCAGGCAGCTCCTCTGAGGGAAGCATCGGAGGTTTCCACCTAGCAGTGTTCCCAATGACATCACCGCCATTAATGGGCGGCCTTTAGCGCTGCCCTAGCCTGTTTTACACTAAAGCCCGCCCATTCAGTGCTGGTGACGTCACTGGCAACACTGCTAGACGGATGTCTCCGCCTATCGGTGTAAAAATTATAAACAAACAGCGCAGGGCAAAGGAGAGCATTGGAGCATGAAATGGGGCTGCCTGGGAGAAAAAGGGGTTATGTTGGAAATGGATGGAAATAGTTTGGTTATTAGTGGATAATTCTGATGTGATTTTGTTAGAAAACAGGGGTCTCCAGGGGATCGATTAAAACACAGGTTTCCTGATTAAGACGAGCCATGAGATTGTGGAGTCTTAGTGGCAGATTAATGTAATTCAATGTATTTTTCTAGATACTTGATTCATGTTTATTTGTCAGCTTCAATATTTTATGACCCACAAAACACTTTAGATATTCATGCTCATACGTGCTAATAAAACATTTGGACAATTAAAGAAGAACTCCTGCAAAAAATGTTATTCCATGTCCTGCTAGAAATATACATGATGTAATCTGTAGTGAATGCCATTTTCTTACCAGTGTCTGTATTTTTGAGTTATATCTCCCTGATGTTTCTCATCTGTGTCATGTGACCAGCAATCAGACCCACCAGATAACACAGCATCTTATGTGTGGATAGGAAGTCTATTTCTCTATGTATTCCTATGGGAGCCTCACTTTCAGTCTCATAGGAATGAATAGAGCAGTAACTGGCTTCCTGTCCTGGGTCAGTTGGAGGTCAGGGAGTTGGTCACATGACCCAGCTACAATTAGAAGAGAGGGGATAACTCACAATTACAGTCTCTGATAAGATTGCATTCACTACAGGTTACATCATGTACCTTTCTAACAGGTCAGAGAATAACATTTTTAGTGGGAGTTCTACTTTAACTTTAATGAAGTATAAAGATAACAAGAACTTTTAACCAATCAAGAACTGCGGTGAACAGGAGGTGGGACTTTTCTTACATATGGTAATGTTCTAATGAATATTAATGTATCAATGATGTAATATAATGTGAAACATTGACGTCTATAGACTGCGGCAAACTTTACTTCTACTAACGATGTCTCCTCTGGGATATAAGAACCTGTTATATACCAGCATTACATATCTTCTGCCTGCTGCCTGTATTATTCCCTGTGTCCTGCCTTGCTGTCCTGTCTCTAATAAGAACCTTCCCAAGAAGAATTTGTCTCAAGAATTTCGTATTGTTGCGAGTCCTCTTCTTCCTAAGCTAGGTCAGAGAGGAGGACTCACAGCATGAAACAACAAGCCAGGGTCCAAAAACTGTCTGCAGCGTCTGGTCTTTGATGTCTTCCTCTCCTCTACCTGACTTCTGGGCTCCTGACCTCTCCATGACTTCTCTAGTATTCGAGGGGATGTCTAACACAATCTGCCAAATTAAGAGACAGTCTGCACGACAGCTCATGAGCACTGACGGTTAGATTTCTGTTAGTAGCGGCAGGAAATTTGACAGAGTAGTTTTTAGTTATTTTTAACACATTTCCTATAGTTATGACACTTTTTACAGATTTCGGCCTTACTTTTCATTTCGCACATAATAATCATACCCATGGTGGGAAGGGGGGGCATTCAAAAGTTTTCTATGGGGCTCAGACTTTCCTAGTTACCCCTCAAACTAAATTTATGAACGGCTCTTACCTTTCAGACATTTGGCTTTTTCGAGTCCACTCGTCATTCCACCAGAAATTTCCTGCAAGATTAAAGAAAAATGAACCTGGATGATGTTATATCCAGGAGAAGGTCAAAAAGACATGATCCAATCTGTCCTAAAGGTGAAGGATCTCCTCACGTGGTGACTTTCAGACAAGTATTTTACATACATGAAATGTTCCTGCATGAAATGCTCTGATCCTATCCTGTAGGGGGCGCTGTACTCATCACCTCCAGTTCTTACATCATCAGTAACGTCACAGCTTTTAGAGTAAAGAAGCCTTTCATCAACACAGGAGACTGAACATTCTTTCCTCCAGGAGACAGCGCTCCCTCTTACTGTAGGAAGCCGCTGACAGTATTTCGTACATTAACCGTATTTTTCGCTTTATAAGACACACTTTTTTCCCCAAAAAAGTAGGGGGGAAATTACGGTGCGTCTTATAAAGCGAATACAAGTGAGCGCATCTCCGACGCCCTCCTGCCTGTTAGTGCCGCCCTGTATGTAATAAAAACGCCCCCGATCCATTTGATTGACAGCGCTAGACTCACTGGTCTAGCGCTGAGATCCCGGGCTTACGCACTCCTAGGTATGACGGAGCGTGCGCACTAAAGGAACTGGACTTGCCGAGTTCGACGGTGCAAGTGAAGTACGCACGTGCCGTCATACGTTGGAATGCGTACGCGCGGGATCTCAGTGCCAGTGAGTCTAGTGCTGTCAATCAAATGGATTGGGGGCGTTTTTATTGCATACAGGGCGGCACTAACAGGCAGGAGGGCGTCGGAGAGGCGGTGCTCAGAAGCAATAACCACGCCTCCCAGTGCTCTGTTTGCTCATTAGCATATTTTTTAAAGTGGATTTTACAGTGTGATCGGACCTGAAATAAGAGAAATAAAGGTTTGTGATCAGCGTCTGGAGCCCTACCTCACTGTATATCTAGATGGTATACTAGAAACAGGTGACAGAGCCTCTTTAAATGTCATCTCTCAAGACTAAATAACATCACTACTCATAACTGAGGATCTCCGCGCCTCTTATCACTTTCTTTGCTGATCTTTGTACTTTATTTATGATTTGGTGGGATGAGCGAACTTCAAGTTTAGAAGTTTGGTTTCAGGTAGATGGTGAATTACGTTACCACAGACCATAACGCAATTAAAGGACGGAATACATAACGGAAACCGGACGGATCCATTACGCTGGCCATAGACTTCTGTTATAAAAGGCATTCCGTTATGTATTCCGTCCTTGAATTGCGTTATGGTCCGTGGTAACTCAGCTTAGTAACACAGTAACATAGTAACACAGTAACATAGTAACACAGTAACATAGTAACACAGTAACATAGTAACACAGTAACACAGTTTATAAGGCTGAAAAAAGCCCTCTGTCCATCCAGTTCTTACTGTTATCCTGCAAGTTGATCCAGAGGAAGGCAAAAAACCCCTGTGAGGTAGAAGCCAATTTTCCTCACTTTAGGGAAAAAATTCCTTCCCGATTCCAATCAGAATAACTCCCTGGATCAACAACCTCTCTCTAGTAACTATAACTAGAGATGAGTGAGTAGTGTTCGATCGAGCCGGTATTCGATCGAATACTACGCTATTCGGCATACTCGATTTCAATCGAGTATAACGGCGATGGCGCACTTAGAATTCGTTTCCCCTCCCACCTTCCCTGGCGCTCTTTTTCCACCAATCAACATGCAGGGGGGGTATGACAGGCACGCTGAGCACGCTGGCAGCGCGAAAACAGCGTCTACATGGATTGGCTGGAAAAACCATGTGACCTCGAATATTAAAAACTCAGCTCTTCCTGCTCGTACGCATATGCTGCGTGAACTTAGTCAGGGACAGAGGCTGGAGAAGGGACAGATAGGTTTTAGCTGTTGGACAGGCAGGAGCGTGATTAAAAGCCCTTATCAGGGCTACTATAGTGCAGTACAGTGATAGCTTTACTACAATATACACTCTGCAGAGAACGTCTGCCATATTCAGGGATAGCTGCTGGAGTAGGGACAGAGAGAGGCATTAGTGGTGTATTAGGTGCTCTGCTACATACCAAACTATATTTGGCACTACTGTTCTGCGTTCTTTTTGGCTGCAAAACCCTGTTATATAACTAGTGTGTATATGCACCATCTGATCTGGCAGTATACGGCTGTGAATTATTATTTTTTTTTTAATACAGTTTATTTGGCTCTAGTGTTCTGGGTTCTGTGTGCCTGCAATACCCTTTTTGTATATCAGGTGTAAATACCCACCGTCTGATCTGTTAGTACACGGCTGTGTACCTAGAAATATTTTAAAAAAAAGCCTTTCCATTGGCAACTGTACTTTGCGTTCTCTTGCAAAATAATAGTATATACGTAGTGTTCATACACACCGTCTGATCTGTTAGTACACGGCTGTGTACCTAGAAATATATAAAAAAAAAGCCTTTCCATTGGCAACTGTACTTTGCGTTCTCTTGCAAAATAATAGTATATACGTAGTGTTCATACACACCGTCTGATCTGTTAGTACACGGCTGTGTACCTAGAAATATTTTTAAAAAAAGCCTTTCCATTGGCAACTGTACTTTGCGTTCTCTTGCAAAATAATAGTATATACGTAGTGTTCATACACACCGTCTGATCTGTTAGTACACGGCTGTGTACCTAGAAATATTTTTAAAAAAAGCCTTTCCATTGGCAACTGTACTTTGCGTTCTCTTGCAAAAATAATAGTATATACGTAGTGTTCATACACACCGTCTGATCTGTTAGTACACGGCTGTGTACCTAGAAATATAAAAAAAAAAGCCTTTCCATTGGCAACTGTACTTTGCGTTCTCTTGCAAAATAATTGTATATACGTAGTGTTCATACACACCGTCTGATCTGTTAGTACACGGCTGTGTACCTAGAAATATTTAAAAAAAAAAGCCTTTCCATTGGCAACTGTACTTTGCGTTTTCTTGCAAAATAATAGTATATACTTAGGTGTTCATACACACCGTCTGATCTGTTAGTACACGGCTGTGTACCTAGAAATATAAAAAAAAGCCTTTCCATTGGCAACTGTACTTTGCGTTCTCTTGCAAAATAATTGTATATACGTAGTGTTCATACACACCGTCTGATCTGTTAGTACACGGCTGTGTACCTAGAAATATTTTTTAAAAAAAGCCTTTCCATTGGCAATTGTACTTTGCGTTTTCTTGCAAAATAATAGTATATACTTAGTGTTCATACACACCGTCTGATCTGTTAGTACACGGCTGTGTACCTAGAAATATAAAAAAAAAAAGCCTTTCCATTGGCAACTGTACTTTGCGTTCTCTTGCAAAATAATAGTATATACTTAGTGTTCATACACACCGTCTGATCTGTTAGTACACGGCTGTGTACCTAGAAATATATTTAAAAAAAAAGCCTTTCCATTGGCAACTGTACTTTGCGTTCTCTTGCAAAATAATTGTATATACGTAGTGTTCATACACACCGTCTGATCTGTTAGTACACGGCTGTGTACCTAGAAATATATTTAAAAAAAAAGCCTTTCCATTGGCAACTGTACTTTGCGTTCTCTTGCAAAATAATTGTATATACGTAGTGTTCATACCCACCGTCTGATCTGTTAGTACACGGCTGTGTACCTAGAAATATAAAAAAAAAGCCTTTCCATTGGCAACTGTACTTTGCGTTTTCTTGCAAAATAATAGTATATACGTAGTGTTCATATACACCGTCTGATCTGTTAGTACACGGCTGTGTACCTAGAAATATAAAAAAAAAACGCCTTTCCATTGGCAACTGTACTTTGCGTTCTCTTGCAAAATAATTGTCTATACGTAGTGTTCATACACACCGTCTGATCTGTTAGTACACGGCTGTGAAGGGAAAATATTGTAACCAAAAAAAAATAAAATGCGGAGGGGGGCTAGCGGAATCGGACGTGGACGAGGACGGGGGCGCGGAAATGCTGTTGGTGGCCTTGTTGAAGCCAGTGGGGATACAATGCGTGCTGGTGAGGGTCAGCCAGGATCCCACTCATCCAGAATCCCTGCCTTTATGGGACAGTTAAGCAGGGGGCGGGTTACACCGCTGTTGAGGCCTGAGCAGGTTGAACAGGTGGTGCAATGGATAGCCGATAGCGCTTCCACACAGTTGTCCACCAGCCAGTCATCCACACAGTCTCACTCTGACCCTCCTTCCTCCACACCTGGCCAACAGAGTCATCCCACCCTTGACCCCTCCCAGGAGCTCTTTTCGGGTCCTTTTTCAGATGTGCCGGAAGAATCCCAGGAGCTAGGAGAGGAATTTGTTTGTAGTGATGCCCAAACACTTGAGTTTTCGCCATCTCCTGCTGATGTGGACCCTGAACCAGCATCTGTTATCATGAGCGATGATGATGATGAGACGCAGTTGCCATCAAGGGAGGCTGTTGGAATGTCCAGTGGGCAGGAGGAGGAGCAGAGTGAGGAAGAGGAGGTGGTGGATGACGAAATGACCGACCCCACTTGGCCAGGGGTGATGTCCAGCGGGGAAAGCAGTGGAGAGGTGGTGGTCTGCGCAGCACCGAAAAAGGCAGCAAGAGGCAGAGGGATGTCCAGAGGCAGAGGGATGTCCACAGGCAGAGGGATGTCCACAGGCAGAGGGATGTCCACAGGCAGAGGGGTGTCCACAGGCAGAGGACAGTCCAGACAAAGTAGTGAGGCCACAGCCAGCACGGCCGAAGCTGTTCCCGGCAGCGGGCAGTCGCGCGAAGCTCCCCCATCGAGGCCTCGTACTTCTGTGGTGTGGAGATTTTTAATGTTTGTGCGGATGACAAACTGAGCGCGGTTTGCACACTCTGCCACTCAAAACTGAGTAGGGGCTCTGAGAAGAGCAATCTGACCACCTCAGGCATGCGGCGTCACTTGGAAGTCAAGCACTGGGCTGAGTGGGAGAGAGAAAACGCAATACAAACTGCGCCCGGTCCTGCTGCCACTGCCTCTTCCCCTTTGTTGTGTGCTGCCACTGCGGTCCAGACCTCCAGCCAGGACACCTCCACATCTGCCTCGGCTACTTTGGGGCCTTCTCCTTCAGCCTCCCCTTCCCCCGCCTCTTCGCCTGCACCTTCACACTCCTCGTCCCATCAACTGTCCATCTCGCAGGCGTTCGACCGCAGGCGGAAGTACGCCTCGAGTCACCCCCAAGCCCAAGCCTTAAACTGCCACATCTCCAAACTGCTGGCCCTGGAGATGTTGCCGTTTAGGCTTGTGGAGACGCAGGCCTTCCGCGACCTGATGGCGGCTGCCGCACCTCGCTATTCCGTCCCCAGCCGCCACTACTTTTCCCGGAGTGCCGTCCCCGCCCTGCACCAGCACGTGTCGCGTAACATCAGGCGGGCCCTGAGGTACGCAGTCAGCGCAAAGGTCCACTTGACCACCGACTCGTGGACAAGCGCTTGCGGCCAGGGACGCTACATCTCTTTGACGGCACACTGGGTGAATGTAGTGGAAGCGGGGACGGGGTCGCAAACAGAGACGGCCTACCTACCACCCCCGCCCAAGATTGCCAGCATGGGTTCTGATAAACCCCCCTCCTCCTCCTCCTCCTCCTCCTGTGCCTTAACATCGCCCTCAGCCGCTAGCTGGAAGCGTTGCAGCACTGGCGCGGGGAGACGTCAGCAGGCGGTGCTAAAGCTCATCAGCTTGGGCGACAGGAAGCACAGCGCCCCAGAGGTGAGGGACGCCATATTGCAGCAGACGGAGATGTGGCTGTCGCCGCTGCAGCTAGGACCAGGCATGGTCGTGTGCGATAACGGCCGTAACCTGGTGGCGGCTCTGGAGCTTGCCGAACTCAATCACGTACCATGCCTGGCCCACGTTTTTAATCTGGTAGTCCAAAAATTTCTAAAGACTTACCCCAACCTGGCAGAGCTACTGGTGAAAGTGCGGCGCTTGTGCGCTCACTTTCGGAAGTCAACTGTAGCTGCTGCTAGCTTAAAAAAACTCCAGCAACGCCTCCATTTGCCTGAACATCGGCTGTTGTGCGACCTGCCGACTCGCTGGAATTCCACCTATTCCATGTTGGCCAGGGTGTGTGAGCAGCAGAGAGCATTGATGGAGTACCAGATTATGAATCCACGCGTGCCTCCAACTCAGCTCCCTCAGTTTGCCAACCACGAGTGGCCATGGATGGCAGACATATGCGATGTACTGCGTATCTTTGAGGAGTCCACCAAGAAGGTCAGCAGCGAGGACGCTATAGTGAGCGTAACCATCCCGCTCCTAGGCGTCCTTAAAGAATCCCTCATCGCAATAAGGGAGAACGCATTGCACGCAGAGGAGACGGGGGAAGGAGGAGACGCAACGGAGCTACACAGTCAGACCACACTTTTGTCTGCTTCACGGTGGCAGTTGCAGGAGGATGAGGAGGAGGAGGACGACGTGGAGGTGGCTGTGGAAGAGGAGGAGGATGCTGGTGGCGAGGGTAGCAGTCAGGCTGTGTGCGTCCCATTGGTTCAGCGCGGATGGGGCGGAGAGGAGGCGGAAGAGGAGGAAATGGCAAGTGATCCTTCTGGTGGGGGCAGTGAGGTCATGCCTATTCAGAGTCTGGCACACATGGCTGACTTCATGCTGGGCTGCTTTTCCCGGGACACACGTGTTGTCCGGATAGTGGAGAACAAACTGTACTGGGTCTTCGCACTCCTGGACCCCCGGTATAAAGATAACGTCTCCTCTTTTATTCCGGTAGAGGAGAGGACAAATCGATTGCTGGAATACCAGAGGGAACTCGTGCAGAACATGATGGAGATTTTCCCACCCACCATCGCTGGCGGCAGAGAGGAGAGGGTCTCCCAGAGTCCCACAACATCCATCAGGCCCACAGCCACCAGGGGAACACTCTCCAAGGTGTGGGACACGTTCATGGCACCCCCTCGTGCAACTTCCATCACTGCGGGGCCCGCTATCAGCAGGAGGGACAAGTATCGGCGGATGTTGCGGGAGTACCTGGCAGACCGTAACCCTGTCCTCCCCGATCCCTCGGCGTCCTACACTTACTGGGTCTCCAAGTTGGACACGTGGCTGGAACTGTCCCTGTACGCCTTGGAGGTGCTTGCCTGCCCTGCCGCCAGCGTGCTATCAGAAAGGGTGTTCAGCGCAGCCGGGGGCATTATAACCGATAAGCGCAGCCGCCTGTCAACCGACAGTGCCGACAGGCTGACGCTAATCAAAATGAACAGCAAGTGGATTGACCTGGACTTTGCTTCTCCAACCGTGGAAAGCAGCCAAAAGTGAAGTGCCATCTGTATGAAGTGCCATTTCCTCCTCCACCTCCTCCTCCTCCTTAACCGCCGTAGAATTGCTCCGTAAATAAGAAAAATTTATATGTTTATGGCTCACCTCTTGGGCCTCCTCATAATTTTTAACCGGTCTCACCTCTTGGGCCTGCACAAAATGTTTAAGAGGTCTCACCTCTTGGGCCTCCACATAATTTTTAACAGGTCTCACCTCTTGGGCCTCCACATAATTTTTAACAGGTCTCACCTCTTGGGCCTCCACATAATTTTTAACAGGTCTCACCTCTTGGGCCTGCACAAAATGTTTAAGAGGTCTCACCTCTTGGGCCTCCATATAATTTTTAAGAGGTCTCACCTCTTGGGCCTCCACATAATTTTTAAACCGGTCTCACCTCTTGGGCCTGCACAAAATGTTTAAAGAGGTCTCACCTCTTGGGCCTCCACATAATTTTTAACAGGTCTCACCTCTTGGGCCTCCACATAATTTTTAACAGGTCTAACCTCTTGGGCCTCCACATAATTTTTAACAGGTCTCACCTCTTGGGCCTCCACAAAATTTTAAGAGGTCTCACCTCTTGGGCCTCCACAAATTTTAAGAGGTCTCACCTCTTGGGCCTCCACAAAATTTTAAGAGGTCTCACCTCTTTGGGCCTCCACAAAATTTTAAGAGGTCTCACCTCTTGGGCCTCCACAAATTTTAAGAGGTCTCACCTCTTGGGCCTCCACAAAATTTTAACAGGTCTCACCTCTTGGGCCTCCACATAATTTTTAAGAGGTCTCACCTCTTGGGCCTCCACAAAATTTTTAAAGAGGTCTCACCTCTTGGGCCTCCACATAATTTTTAAGAGGTCTCACCTCTTGGGCCTCCACATAATTTTTAAGAGGTCTCACCTCTTGGGCCTCCACATAATTTTTAAGAGGTCTCACCTCTTGGGCCTCCACATAAATTTTTAACAGGTCTCACCTCTTGGGCCTCCACATAATTTTAAGAGGTCTCACCTCTTGGGCCTCCACATAATTTTTAAGAGGTCCACATAATTTTTAACAAGTCTCACCTCTTGGGCCTCCACATAATTTTTAACACGTCTCACTCTTGGGCCTCCACATAATTTTTAACACGTCTCACCTCTTGGGCCTCCACATAATTTTTAACACGTCTCACCTCTTGGGCCTCCACATAATTTTTAACACGTCTCACCTCTTGGGCCTCCATATAATTTTAACAGGTCTCACCTCTTGGGCCTCCACATAATTTTTAACACGTCTCACCTCTTGGGCCTGCACAAAATGTTTAAGAGGTCTCACCTCTTGGGCCTCCACAAAATTTTTAACAGTCTCACCTCTTGGGCCTCCACAAAATGTTTAACAGGTCTCACCTCTTGGGCCTCCACAAATGTTTAACAGGTCTCACCTCTTGGGCCTCCACATAATATTTAACAGGTCTCACCTCTTGGGCCTCCACATAATTTTTAACAGGTCTCACCTCTTGGCCTCCACATAATTTTAACAGTCTCACCTCTTGGGCCTCCACATAATTTTTAACAGGTCTCACCTTTTGGGCCTCCACATAATTTTTAAGAGGTCTCACCTCTTGGGCCTGCACAAAATGTTTAAGAGGTGTCACCTCTTGGGCCTCCACATAATTTTTAATACGTCTCACCTCTTGGGCCTCCACAAAATTTTCCATGAGCCTCTGGCCAGCCCACGGCCTCTTCCTGCCTTTTGCGGTCCTACGCATCCCTCAACATCCCCACTGCTTTACCTGCTAGACATGACACTGGGCCAGGTCGGGTCACTGATATCTCAAGCGCCAACAATTTGGGCATTTTAAGGCTTCTGCATGTGTTTGAGTTGTTTTTACATTTTAAAGAAGACATGTCTGACCACATCTCACACACACACACAATGACAATTAGGGGTGGGGTCTATTTGCTTTCCCCCTTGCCTATGCCATCTGTGGTTGTCATAGGCAACGTGATTTTAAGGGGTGCAGAATTTTATCTTCTTTTTTGTCTAGTTTGGCTTGGGGTCCATGGCAATGTAGAGGAAAGAAGGTTTCCTTGTATGGTCTCACTTTACAGAGAGGTTAGATTGTCTTTGGAGTGTATTGTTGAGAGGCTGTGATAGTGGCGTAATAGTGCGACTTGGGCGCGTTATATGCCCCCAGACATGCTTCCCCTGCTGTCCCAGTTGCATTCCAGCATTGTTGGCATCCTTTTCTGAGGTTTCAGGGTGGACTTGGTGACCTCCAAGTGGTCGAATTGAGATTTCCAAGTGGCGAGCATTTTTTTCCCATAGACTGTAATGGGATTCGATATTCGGTCGAATAGTCGAATTTCGCGGTCTATTCGAATCGAATTTCGAACTTTCGAATATTTAACTACTCGCTCATCTCTAACTATAACCTGTAATATTATTACTTAAACCCGAACTTTAAAAACTGAACTTGGCTCACTCCTAGTGTCTAGATGAGGCTGCGCTGATGATTTGTACGGTATAAATACACAACAGCCTTAGAAGCAGCTGACTGGCATTGTGCTGTTAGTCTATGCCAGTCAGCTGCAATTGCCAAGTGGATGTCTAAAGAGGTAGATGTATCAAGGGGTTGTCCTAGGATTTATACAGGATGGGTGACAAGTGTCTTATTAGTGGGCGTATACATTGTATTCAGCAACCTCTATGGGAGGTCTGAATGGAGCAGTGGTTCACATGCTTTTAGGGGGCTCCACTAGGTACAGGTCCTTCGTTCTCATGATTGGTGGGGTCCCAGCGTTAGGTGGGGGATAACCCCTGGATACGAGCAGTGAATAATGCGATGTAAAAATGAATGAAGCCAGCAAAGGAGGCAATATGGAGAATCACAATATATCAGTAAGTGCCTTGTCTTAATTTTCTCTACATAATAAATGCCATTTTCTGAAGTGAGAGGACCCCTTTAAATCTTGGACACCTCTGTTATAGGGAATCAGTCTTCAGTACTTTATATGTCTATACTTCCTCCTGTTCACACGCTGTACCAACACTAAGATCTGCTGCAATACATCTCCAGGACTTACTGGACAGGACCTCCTGCATATGTGTTCTCTCAATGTATGACATCGGAGCTTTGAGGTGGAACAATGGGGGGGGGACATTATAGACACTAAAGTACTGACCGGAGGTCAGGGTCAGTAATACTGCAGTTATTAGTAGATAATGGAGGTGACTGATCCCCTTTATCACAATCCTCTATGAAACCAGAGAACCATGTGTGGCCAATAATAAGATGTAATGGAGCGCCCAGTATACTCCACTGCTGCTGGGGGAGGTGAGGAGAAAGCTCCAGTACATCAGTCTATAGAGGAGTTGTAGAACCTCAGCTTCATCTACCTGATGATCCAGTGGGATATTTGGTTTCTCCTCTGGACAGTCCTGGGAATACAGAGGACTGGGACATCTCTCTGGTGGATTTCTCTGACTGGATCCATCTATAGGAAATACACACAGTGATGAATACATTGTCTATATGTGAGGATCAGATGATGGAGGAATCTGACTCTCAGAACTGTTCTCTACAGTCATGGAAGGTCTCCTCTTACCCGGTGATGTGAGGGACTGGTGATTCTCCATCATGACCTCCTTGTACAGATCCTTGTGTTCTTCTAAATACTCCCACTCCTCCATGGAGAAATAGACAGTGACATCCTGACACCTTATAGGAACCTGACAACACAAGGACACAGTCATTACCAGACCCCTCCCTTGGTGTTATTGTATAATGTCCCAGCATTCCCAGCAGCGCTCACCTCTCCGCTCAGCAGCTCAGTGATCCTGGTGGTAAGTTCTAGGATCTTCTGCTCATGTATCAGGGAATGAGGCGGAGGCTCGGTGATGGGGCTCTGGGTCCTGCTCCATCCTCCTGACACACGGGGTGTCACACACTCACCAGACGACTTCTTCACTACTGTGTAATCCTGTGTATGGGGAGATGCCGATCACTACAGAGATTCTAAGAATCCTTCACCTTTCCAGACATTTCCCTGGTTTATTACTAGAGATAAGAGTGATGTCATGTGAGACTCTCACCTCTCCAGTTATCAAGGAGATGATCTCCAGGGTGAGGTCTAATATCCTCGCAGCCATGAGGTCTCTGTCCTTCTCCATTCTTGGTGGGTCACTGATGGAAAGGACCATTGTCTTTCATAAGAAAAGTCCTGAACCTAAGGAACCTGAGGGAAACAAGGACTGAGAGAAAATCACATTTAAAAGAACATCTTACATGAAGTAAAGTATCTCATGAGCTGGAAAATATCAAAGTAACTGTCACATCATAAGAACTTATCCATAGAATAGGTGATTAGTATCTGACTGATGGGGTTACAATCTTTTGACATCATACAATCGATCAACAATTGAATCTTCTATGTGAACATAAATATGATCCGTTTGACGGCAGCACATCGCTCTGTGGAAGTGAATTAATGATGGTTGATTTGGCCATTTATTGTAATTACACATATCTGGTATAACTACTGTGAGGGGCACATATCTGGTATAACTACTCTGAGGAGGTACATATCTGGTATAACTACTGTCAGGGGGCACATATCTGGTATAACTACTGTGAGGGGGCACATATCTGGTATAACTACTGTGAGGGGGCATATATCTGGTATAACTACTGTGAGGGGAACATATCTGGTATAACTACTGTGAGGGGCACATATCTGGTATAACTACTGTGAGGGGCACATATCTGGTATAACTACTGTGAGGGGGCACATATCTGGTATAACTACTGTGAGGGGCACATATCTGGTATAACTACTGTGAGGGGCACATATCTGGTATAACTACTGTGAGGGGCACATATCTGGTATAACTACTGTGAGGGGGTACATATCTGGTATAACTACTGTGAGGGGGCACATATCTGGTATAACTACAGTGAGGGGCACATATCTGGCCATAACTACTGTGAGGGGCACATATCTGGTATAACTACTGTGAGGGGGCAAATATCTGGCCATAACTACAGTGAAGGGGGCATATATCATGGGCATAATTACTTTGAGGGGCACATTTCTATAATAACTACAGTGAAGGGGCACATATCTGGGCATAACTACAGTGAAGGGGCACATATCTGGTATAACTACAGTGAAGGGGCACATATCTTGCCATAACTACTGTGAGCGGGCACAATGTGGGCGTAACTAGTGTGTACAGACACAAAGGGTGAATCATTACTATGTGGGGGCATTAAGGAGATAGCTATGTTTTGGTCAGAATTAGAGGCGTGGCCTGGTATGAATAAAATGTACCTCCTAGTGTTTTTTAAAAGTTGGGTGGTACATAAGAGGTTGTCCCCACCGATCACACACTGACTCCATATCCTAGTGATATCACAGAACATTGTGTGATGGAAGACCCCTCTAATCCAGGAGAACAGCCACTCTTACAGATGTCTGGGGGGTCTCCTGATATTCCAGGGGGAGAGCAGACATGTCTGAGGAGAACTCCCCTCCAGACTGTGTGAGCAGAGACTCTCTATGGCCGGTGCTGCCCCCTGCTGGCTGGACCTGCTATATATCACCTATAGAACCGCTCCATTCTAATAAACCCAGAACCAAGTCACACATCCCCCAACCAATAACTGACCTGCAGATCTCACCTCCTGGGGCTACAGGACCTGTGATGACGTCACACTGGTCACATGACAGGAAGTGCTGAGGAAGACAACGGCTTTACTCCTCCCCTTATGTGACTGATCACATGACCATGACATCATCAAAGGTCCTGTTGTCACTAGAATATAAGATAAGCAAGGTTCGTGTCTAATGAGGTTAGGGTTGCACCTAGAATGTATAGGCGTCTGAGAGTATTTAGCCCCTCCCTCAAATTGCTCTAAAAACTAATGTTCTCTACTTTTACCCTAATCCTAAAAACCCATGAACCCCCACAGAACGTTAATGTAGCCTCCTCCAACATACAGCTGAGATGGGAAGGATCTAGGTAAACCATACTTCACAACTTTTTGGTCAAAGAGGGACACTTTCGGTTCATTTCGTAAAGGATCATATTTTTCTTCGTATTTATGCACTTCAATAGTTTTCTTTTACACAATAGAGCAAAAACTTTTCTGAGTATCGGCATTTCTTAAATTTCAAATTGTATCAAAAGATGAAATATTATACAATCGATAGCAACCAAATGTACAGTGCCTTGGAAAAGTATTCATACCTCTTGAACTTTTCCTATTTCTGTTGGGGGGGGGATGTCTATTGAGGAGGAGGAGAAGTACGGCAGAAACGTGGAGGTGCCTTGTTGTGGTGCAGTCTCACTGCTGCCATGCGAAACATTGACCCAGTAGGGGGTGAAAATCTGTACTGTCCCTGCCTATGCTGCGCTCCTTGCTGCATAGCGATAATTCCAAGGAGTGGCCCCCATTTTTTGCCACGTTAGGCTACTTTCACACTTGCGTTATTGTTTTCTGGTACTGAGATCCGGAAGATGATCTCAATACCTGAAAAAAAACGTTTCCGCTAAGTCGTCAGGAATTCTGAATGGAAAGAGATCATTTCAGGATGTCTTCTGTCCCGGCAGAATTCCATTTTGTGACAAGCCTGGAAGGAAAGGCAAAGATCTTATGCGCACGTGCCGTTCTGGAAACAAGTGAGCAGGCACAGGATCTCAGCTCTAGACCAGAGGGTCTAGCACTGTCAATCAAAAGGCATGGGTGGTGATTAACTGGAGAAGGGCGTCATTAGGAAGCAACGGGGGTGTTGCTGAGGCAGTTCCCGGACGGCATAAGCCCGCCCCGAGTGCTCAAATGCTTCATTTGCATTTTTCTAAAAGTTGATTTTTCGCCAAAACACCAGAACAACTAAAGAAGGAAGAAAGGTATAGTTTTTGTCAGTGTCATCAACGCTACAAGGCTATAGGGTTGATCCAGATGACAGAACCTCTTCAATCATATCATACATTAGAGTGTGCAGAGGTTTATCTTAAAATTTCACATTATAAAGATGACACTGTATAATTTTTACGTGCTATTTGATCTGCAGGCCAGATATTTCTTAAAGTGTAACCGCCATTTTAAAAAAATCCGTTTTAGCATGTTACTGCTGCTGCAGCATTATGCATAAAGCAATCTTTAGTTTCCTCACATACCACTGTTTTCCTTGAGTTTTTCCCTTAGTTACGGCTGTTTTAACCTCTTCAATATGAGGATCTTCCTAAGATGGCTCCTCTGCCAGTTCTCTGAGGCCAAAACTGCCTTCCCTCACTTCACACACACACTTGCTGTAGCCAGCAGCTTCCTGCCAGCCAATCAGATTGGATTACTGAGAGACACGCCTCCTTACTCTGAAGACTGATGCAGGCATGCAGTGTGGAGGACCGCCCCTCTGTCTTCTGTTTACACTAAAGGGAAGACAGGGAAGACATAGCAACGCTCTTTTAACGGACCAATTGAAAGGGACAGGAGACATTAATGAAGCTGTTATTATAAGGTAATTTCAGATCTTTTGACGATCATTGACAGACTAACTCGGTATACAAGTCTAGCTCTCGTGAACTAGCAAATAACACAAAATATGACAGTTACACTTTAATTTTTAAGAGGTGGCGATCAAAGTCTGAATTCTTGAAATCCAGAAAAGGAGTGAACCCAGTACGTCTAGAAGTGACGGTATCCATACTGTACTGGGGCAACATTTTCCTGGTGAGGACCCCCAACAGCAAGGAAGATGCAGACTCAAGGACACAATTTTTCACTGAAAAAGCCGATCTACGCATAAAGTATTGCTTCAAAGAATAGAACATATGCATAATGTCATCCTGTATGTATCCTGTCATTTTACCACCTTAGTATACTTTGTGTTAAAGGGGTTGTCCAGGTTCAGAGCTGAACTGGGACATACCCTTAATTTTACCCAGGCAGCCCGCCTGACAACATCATGCTCCGATGCCCTTCTCTGCTTGGCGCTAATTAGCCCAGGGCAAAGGCATTTTGCCCAGTTCCTGTGACAAACCAGGCTCTGCCAGGTGGAGACTTCCGCCCAGCAGCGAGCCCAGTGACGTCACCGGCACTGATGGGCGGGCTTTAGCGCTGCCCTAGCCAGTGAAACGGCTAGGGCAGTGCTAAAGCCAGCCCATTAGAGCCAGTGACGTCACCGAACACACTGCCGGGCGGAAGCGTGATCCAGTGCAGGGCAAGGGAGGGCATCAGAGCATGAGATGCTCCGATGCTGACATCAGGCGGGCTGCCTGGGTGAAATTAAGGGTATGTCCGGGTTCCGCTCTGAACCCAGACAACCCCTTTAAGTTGGCGGTTCATGCCTGACCAAGCCTTTAAGATAAGCACCAGCATAAATGTAACTTGTGTCTATACTATGGTGGCAAGGGTCACTATATGAAGAGCTGTCCACTCAAGGTGGGAAACTAATACCTAGGGTTGACTGGTGAGATGATCCTGGGTGAAAATACTGGGGCTCACTTATTATCTAAGGTCTATTTTAGATCAGATGTGGACCTGGTACTGAGTGTCTATACTGTGGTGGCAATGGTCACTATGTGAAGAGCTGTCCACTCAAGGTGGGAAACTCTAGTGTCTAGGGTTGACTGGAGAGATGATCCTGGGTTAAAATACTTGCACCTAATATATGATCTGAAGAACATCAGTCATAAATGGAGTGCATATGTGGCTTGTGACAGACTATACCAGACTCCAATATATAGACCTAGTCTAAAAAGTTGTTTACTTTTTACAGATTTAGACACCTAAGACACAAATGAAGCAGGCATATATTTAGTATTGTTTTTTGGATTAGACAGGGGTTACTGTATGCTACAGACTTCTTCTGGAGCATAAATGGCTCATTTTACACCAACTCAAGTCTTGTCTTAAAGTCTAAAAAAAAAACCCAAAATTTTAACTTGACACAAAATTGAGACACTTTTAGACCAAGTCTCTCCAAAATTAATTATTCAAGTTGTCTTGTCCTGTGGTGACCTCTGGTTCAATGAACAGACCTTTCTGCTTTTAAAGGGCCAGCGCACACACCTCCTGTTACTCCTAGCCTCTGTCAGCCTTACCATGGGTTAGGGTTAGGGTTAGGGTCATCATCCCACAGTGCCTGAGCAACACGTTCTAATTTGCTATTTTTCTGCAAAGGTGCCCTATATTCCAGTTGCCATCCTTTATGCCAATCTCTGTTACTGGACTTGACCCTTGGCTGCCTGACCTGATGTCTGGCTGCTCCTTGTTTTGACTCTGTGCTGTCTGCCCTGACCTTTGCACTGTTTGCTGGATTGCATGTCTATCCAGTACTCATCACATGGCTTGATACTAATGATATGCTTACCAGCACTTACCCAACCAAGCATGCAACTTGTCATGCTCGCCAGTGTGCACAAGGATCCATTTCTTTCAGGTTCTGACCCCCTCCCCCCATATCCTAGCTATGCCTGAAAAAACTCCATGTCCCTCTGCATCACCAGCTCCTCCTCCAGTTGTAGCTCCTCATCCTTTTCCACTTCCTCCTCAATGCAACTTTGTCCATATGGGACCCGAACAGCTACAGGGTCGCAAGCAAAATGTGGAAGCTGTTCTTGCACCATCCCTTCTTGCATCAGCGAGAACGTTTGTTCTAATATGAATATTAGGTGGATGACATCCTGGTGGCCTGAGTACGCGTCATGCAGAGTTGAAGAGCTGCCACTGCTCGAGCTCAAAATAACACATAGTTACATAGTTAATACGGTTGAAAAAAGATATAAGTCTAGTCTATATCATCAAGTTTAACCAAGGGATAACAGGGCAGGAATTTTAGAAAAAGGGGAATGAGACCCAGATTTCTACACATTTTCATAAGCATTAATGTCATTTACTTTTAAGAATTCATCTAAACCCTTTTATAAACTCGTCCCCTGTTCCTGCTGTGACCACGTCCTGAGGTGTCTATTCCACAGATTCACAGCTCTTACAGTAAAAAAGTTTTGACGCTTCTGGAGACTGAACTTTTTCTTTTCCAGTCGGAGGCAGCGCCCCCTTGTGTTTTGAGGGCATTTTACATGGAACAGCTTTTCGCCATATTTTTTGTATGGGCCATTTATATATTTGTATAGGTCAAGACCAATTACATTTATTTCTTTTAATCTTTCTTCATAACTCAGACCCTCCAGGCCCCTTATCTGTTTAGTCGCTCTCCTTCCAGGGCATCCTTTTTATAGACTGGTGCACAGAACTGAACTGCTTTTCCAGATGAGGCCCCACCAACACTTTGTATAGTGGTAATATTACATACCTGCCCCGCAAGTCCATGCCTTGTTTAATACATGACAATATCCTGGTGGCCTTAGAAGCAGCTGATTGACATTGTGCTGTTATTTAATCTATGATCTACAAGGACACACACATCCTTCTCTACAAGTGACCATCCCAGTGTTAAGTCCCCTAGGACATATGAAGCACAGAGATTATTATTACCAAGATGCAGAACTTTACATTTCTCCACATTGACCCACATTTGCCCAGTTGCTGCCCAATCACTCAGAGTGTCCAGGTCAGCTTGTAGTTTATGGACATCTCCCATAGACTGTACAGTACTACATGGCTTAGTGTCATCTGCAAAAAATAGAAATGGTTCTATTAATCCCATCCTCAATATCATTAATAAATTAATTAACAGAGGTCCCAGCAATGAACCTTGGAGTCACCACTTATAACCCGGGACCATTCTGAATAGGAATCATTGACCACAACTCTCTGGACACGATCCTTCAGCCAGTTTTCAATCCAATTACAAACTATACTTTCCAAACCTATAGACCTTACTTTACCTATTAAACATCTATGAAATACCTTTGCAAAATCCAGGAACACTATATCCACAGCCGCCCCTCTGTCCAGGCTTCTACTCACCTCACTACATCCACAGCCGCCCCTCTGTCCAGGCTTCTACTTACCTCACTACATCCACAGCCGCCCCTCTGTCCAGGCTTCTACTTACCTCACTACATCCAAAGCCGCCCCTCTATCCAGGCTTCTACTCACCTCACTACATCCACAGCCGTCCCTCTGTCCAGGCTTCTACTTAGCTCACTACATCCACAGCTGTCCTATGTCCAGGCTTCTACTTACCTCACTATATCCACAGCCGCCCCTCTGTCCAGGCTTCTACTTAGCTCACTACATCCACAGCTGTCCTATGTCCAGGCTTCTACTTACCTCACTATATCCACAGCCGCCCCTCTGTCCAGGCTTCTACTTAGCTCACTACATCCACAGCCGCCCCTCTATCCAGGCTTCTACTCACCTCACTACATCCACAGCCGCCCCTCTGTCCAGGCTTCTACTCACCTCACTACATCCACAGCCGTCCCTCTGTCCAGGCTTCTACTCACCTCACTACATCCACAGCCGTCCCTCTGTCCAGGCTTCTACTCACCTCACTACATCCACAGCCGCCCCTCTGTCCAGGCTTCTACTCACCTCACTACATCCACAGCCGTCCCTCTGTCCAGGCTTCTACTTACCTCACTACATCCACAGCCGTCCCTCTGTCCAGGCTTCTACTCACCTAACTACATCCACAGCCGTCCCTCTGTCCAGGCTTCTACTCACCTCACTACATCCACAGCCGCCCCTCTGTCCAGGCTTCTACTCACCTCACTACATCCACAGCCGTCCCTCTGTCCAGGCTTCTACTTACCTCACTACATCCACAGCCGCCCCTCTGTCCAGGCTTCTACTTACCTCACTACATCCACAGCCGTCCCTCTGTCCAGGCTTCTACTTACCTCACTACATCCACAGCCGTCCCTCTGTCCAGGCTTCTACTCACCTCACTACATCCACAGCCGCCCCTCTATCCAGGCTTCTACTCACCTCACTACATCCACAGCCGTCCCTCTGTCCAGGCTTCTACTCACCTCACTACATCCACAGCCGCCCCTCTATCCAGGCTTCTACTCACCTCACTACATCCACAGCCGTCCCTCTGTCCAGGCTTCTTCTTACCTCACTACATCCACAGCCACCCCTCTGTCCAGGCTTCAACTCACCTCACTACATCCACAGCCATCCCTCTGTCCAGGCTTCTTCTTACCTCACTACATCCACAGCTGCCCCTCTGTCCAGGCTTCTACTAACCTCACTTCATCCACAGCCGCCCCTCTGTCCAGGCTTCTACTTACCTCACTACATCCACAGCTGCCCCTCTGTCCAGGCTTCTACTTACCTCACTACATCCACAGCCGCCCCTCTGTCCAGGCTTCTACTCACCTCACTACATCCACAGCCGCCCCTCTGTCCAGGCTTCTACTTACCTCACTACATCCACAGCCACCCTTCTCTCCAGGCTTCTACTCTCCTCACTACATCCACAGCCGCCCCTCTGTCCAGGCTTCTACTTACCTCACTACATCCACAGCCGCCCCTCTGTCCAGGCTTCTACTTACCTCACTACATCCACAGCCGCCCCTCTGTCCAGGCTTCTACTCACCTCCTCATAAAAACAAACCATCTTAGTCTGACACCTTGTTGGTTATCACTTATAATATCATTTTCAGTCACATACTCCTTTATATAGTCCCGTAAGAGTGCTTCAAACATTTTTCCCACAACAGAAGTTAGGCTTACTGGTCTAGAATTACATGTGGAGGACCTAGAGCCCTTTTTGAATATGGGCAGCACAATGAATGTAAGCACGAATGCTCATTCCCGATAACTGGCCCGTGTTAAAGTGCTCTAGATCACCTGATGAACGCATAAAATGTTTTTTCATCATGTAAAATGATAGTACACTGTGAACAGCGATCTGCTTCTCAGAAACAATGAATCTGTGCAAGGACGAGTGATTTATCACTGGTCCCCATACAATGGAGGATATTTCTGCATGTAAACAAGCCGGCAGTTATCAGGATGGAACAGTCCCACTCAATGATTGTCTGGTCGGTCGTCATGTGTAAATATGCCTTTATTTTAATTCTTAGAACAAAATAATATTAATACTTATGTAAATGTGAAATGTGCAGAATTCTGATTCCCACCCTCTTCCCTCTATCCCTTGCAGAACTTGGACATATGACTTTTTTCTACCGTTCTATGTAACTATGTGAGAAAACACTCTTAGACCCCGTATACAAAATGAATGCACTGACTGTAGGGTTCAGCTCATCTTCAGCTCTAAGATAACTCTTGCAAAAATGAAAAACTTGGAGCCATTTTGTTTCTTTTATTTCATCTACATTTCAAGAAGCCACAGATAAATCACTTTCAGCACAATTGTTTGTGACCTCAGTGGTAATAATTGTGACATATTAGGAGACTTTCTGCATGGGAAGCTCATCTCAGGTTCTACTATAGCATCTCTAGTGTTTGGATTTTCATTAGTTCAGATCAGACGGGTCCTACATTGTCCAAAGAGTTTCTTTTGATCATCATGTAAATTAGGCCAAACTTTTGATAATGAAATCGGTTTTCTTCTGTGTATTTTGTACTTATGGTAAATGGACCACAAAATAAGCAAAAAACATGGGCCATAATACTGATCAGTAAGGAGACATTTATCCTTCAGTATTGTTGTATGAAAGTGTGAATCAATACCCTTTGGTTGTGCAATAAAACAATTCAAATTATTAGTTTCCCCATCATTCTGCACTCAGTATCCCATAATGAGAAAGTGAAAAGAGAATTTTAGAATTTTTTCAAATTTATTACAAAGGAAAAACTTTTTGTATGGATCTACACAGTAAGTATTCAGACCCTTTGCTATTTTAGCTTTGACATTTAGCTGTAGGGCATCCCATTTCTCTGGATCATCTCTTGAGATGTTTCTACACCTTGATTGGAGTCATCCGTGGTAAATGCAGTGGATTGGATATTATTTGGAAAGACACACCCCGGTCTATATCAGACCTTACAGCTGACAATGCATCAGAGCAAATACCAAGCTACAAGGCGTAAAGAACTGACTGTAGAGCTCAGAGACAGGCTTGTGTGTGGAAACAGATCTGGAGAAGAAAATACATACAATACAACCGCACACTGCACCAGATAAAGCACAATGCCATAGAGATATGAGGTATTCTGGAGCTAATGCTATGCTTGGTTAGTAAATTAGAGATTCTTGGCAAATATATTTTGTACAAAAGTATCTGAGCCCGTCCACCAAATCGTCAAGGCGATCTCTGTAGGACGGGAACCGAACACTATTTCCTACCTGTTATGTGCCAACCTTGGCTTCTGTATAATCAGGGAATGTTGGTTCCACATGCATGCTGGGTCCCTTTTGCCTTTTGCCACTTATGGTGCTTCAAAGGCCTCCACTAATACAGGGATGCAGGTACCAACATGCATGCCGAGTCCACTCGGCTTTATAGTTACACTAATTAAAATCAGCCTATGAGTCAGGACTGCATGACCAAATGGAGTAGCCACACCTCCAGTACAAATTTACAAAGAGTACAAAAAATTTCTGTTCCACCAAAACCTCTTAAGAACACAGTGGCCTCAATAATTCTTAAATGGAAGACGTTTTGAACAACCAGGACTCTTCCTAGAGTTGGTCGCCCCACAAAACTAAGTAATAGGGAGGAGGGCCTTGGTAACAGAGGTGACCAAGAATCCTATGGTTACTCCAAAGATCCTGTGTGCACAACATGCTTCCAATAGTCGTCTCCATAAAAACAGATGCTCTACTGGTCTGTTTTATTCACCACTTTTGTAGCTGTGGATGGCAATTTTAATATGCACAAGTGTATGAACTGGAGCCAACAATGAGGTCTGAAGGACGGCTCTGATGCAAGGGGAAGGTTGTGGAAAACTTCATTTATTTCAGTAATTCAATTGAAAAAGTGAAACTCATAGATTCATTACACACAGAGTGATCTTTTTCAAGAGTTTATTACTTTTAATGCTTTTAAACGATTATGGCTTACAGCCAAGAAAAACCCAAAGGTCTGTATCTCAGAAAATTAGAATATCGTGAAAAAGTTCAATATTGTAGACTCATGGAGTCACACTCAGCTAATCAACACAAAACACCCGCAAAGGTTTCCCAAGTTTGGTACCTCAGTCTGGTTCAGTAGTCAACACAATCATGGGGAAGACTGCTAAACTTCTGGAGTCAGTCATTGTCACCCTCCACAAGGAGGACAATCCACAAAAGGTCACTACTAAAGAAGCTGCTGTTCACAGAGTGCTGTATCCAAGGATATTAATGGAAAGTTGAGTGGAAGGAAAAGTGTGGTAGAAAAAGGTGCAGAAGAAACAGGGAAAACCGCAGCCTTGATAGGAATGTCAAGAAAAGGCCATTCAAGAATTTGAAGGAGATTCACAAGGAGTGGACTGCTGCTGGGGTCAGTGCTTCAAGAGCCACCACACACAGACGTGTCCAGGACATGGGCTACAAGTGTCACCTTCCATGTGTCAGCCACTCATGACCAATAGACAACGCCAGAAGTGTATTACCTGGGCCAAGGATAAAAAGGACTGGACTGCTGCTCAATGGTCCAAAGTCCTGTTTTCAGATGCAAGTAAATTTTGCATTTCATTTGGAAATCAAGGTCCAAGAGTCTGGAAGAAGAGTGGAGAGGCCTCAATCCAAGCTGGTAGAGGTCCAGTGTGAAGTCTTCACAGTCAGTGATGGTTTGGGCAGCCATGTCATCTGCTGGTGTGGGTTCGCTATGTTATATCAAGTCCAAAGTCAATGTAGCCATGGTATCACTGTGCTTGATTGGCCAGCAAACTCGCCTGACATAAAACCATGGAGAATCTATGAGAGACACCAGAGCCAACAATGCGGACGAGCTGAAGGCTGCTATAAAAGCAACCAGGGCCTCCATAACACCTCTGCAGTGCCACAGGCTGATCGCCTCCATAACACCTCTGCAGTGCCACAGGCTGATCGCCTCCATAACACCTCTGCAGTGCCACAGGCTGATCGCCTCCATAACACCTCTGCAGTGCCACAGGCTGATCGCCTCCATAACACCTCTGCAGTGCCACAGGCTGATCGCCTCCATAACACCTCTGCAGTGCCACAGGCTGATCGCCTCCATAACACCTCTGCAGTGCCACAGGCTGATCTCCTCCATAACACCTCTGCAGTGCCACAAGCTGATCGCCTCCATAACACCTCTGCAGTGCCACAGGCTGATCTCCTCCATAACACCTCTGCAGTGCCACAAGCTGATCGCCTCCATAACACCTCTGCAGTGCCACAGGCCGATCTCCTCCATAACACCTCTGCAGTGCCACAGGCTGATCTCCTCCATAACACTTCTGCAGTGCCCCAGGCTGATCGCCTCTATAACACCTCCTCAGTGCCACAGGCTGATCGCCTCCATAACACCTCTGCAGTGCCACAGGCTGATCGCCTCCATAACACCTCTGCAGTGCCACAGGCTGATCTCCTCCATAACACCTCTGCAGTGCCACAGGCTGATCTCCTCCATAACACCTCTGCAGTGCCACAGGCTGATCTCCTCCATAACACCTCTGCAGTGCCACAAGCTGATCGCCTCCATAACACCTCTGCAGTGCCACAGGCCGATCTCCTCCATAACACCTCTGCAGTGCCACAGGCTGATCTCCTCCATAACACTTCTGCAGTGCCCCAGGCTGATCGCCTCTATAACACCTCTGCAGTGCCACAAGCTGATCGCCTCCATGCCACGCCGCATTGATGCAGTAATTCATGCAAAAGGAGCCCCGACCAAGTACTGAGTGCATTTACTGTACATACTTTTCAGTAGGCCAACATTTCTGTATTAAAAATATATATTTTTTATTTGGTCTTATATAATATTCTAATTTTCTGAGATACTAACTTTTGTTTTTTTATTAGCTGTAAGCCATATCCATCAACTCCATCAAATAGATCCTATGTGTGTAATGAACCTATATAATATATCACTTTTTGAACTAAATTAGTAAAAATAAATTAACTTTTTAATGATATTCTAATTTATTGAGATGCACCTGTATAACTAGGAATTTGGTGAGTTGAAACATTTATCTATATCTGCTATTAACCAAAAAATCCGGTGTGCAGATGGGAGAATCTTCCAGAATGTCAACCATCACTGCAGCCTCCACCAATCTGGGCCACAAAGCAGCCTCTCCGCAGCCTCTCTCATCTGGAGTTTGCAAAAAAAGCACCTAAAGGAGTCTCAGACTGTGAAAAACAAGATTCTCTGGGTTGATGAAACCAACTTTTTTCCCTCAGTTCTAAGCGTCATGTCTGGAGGAAACCAGGCACTGCCGATCATCTGCCCCATACCATCTCTACATTAAATAATGGTGATGGCAGCGTCATGCTGTGAGGGTGTTTTTCAGAAGCTGGCACAGGGAGACTGGAAAAACATGGACCTGGATCTCAGTCTGGGATAGATAGGTCACCTTTCAACAAGACAATTACCCTAAGCACACATCCAAGACAACACAGGAGCAGCTTAGGGACAACTCTCTAAATGTCTTTGAGTGGCCCAGCCAGAACCCTGAACACAGGTTCCAATGAGTATATTTCTAGAACAGAAGGCATCCTAAGGCAGAAGGTCTTAAAATAAAGCCACACATCTGCAACAGTTCTTACGTTGCACCTGTGCGAGTTCTTCGATGTTTAGCAAAAACTGCTCTGTGTGTAAAACATTTTGTAAATTCAGAACATGAGCATGGGCTCTCTCCTGTGTAAACTCTTAGATGTTTCCTAACATTTGATTTCTGTCTAAAATATCTTCCACATTAGAACATGAAAATAGGTTCTCTCCTATGTGAGTTCTCTGATGCTCAACAAGAACCGATTTCCGACCAAAACATTTCCCACATTCCGAACATGAAAACGGCTTCTCTCCTGTGTGAGTTCTTCGATGTTCCAAAAGGCCTGACTTCTGGCAAAAACATTTCCCACATTCAGGACATGAAAATGGCTTCTCTCCCGTGTGAATTCTCTGATGTTCTAAAAGAACCGATTTGCGACCAAAACATTTCCCGCATTCTGAACATGAAAATGGCTTCTCCCCTGTGTGAATTTTTCGATGTTCCACAAGGCTTGATTTCTGGCCAAAACATTTCCCGCATTCTGGACATGAAAATGGTATCTCTCCTGTGTGGATTCTTTGATGTTCCGATAAGCTCGATTTCTGGCCAAAACATTTTCCACATTCAGGACATGAAAATGGCGTCTCTCCTGTGTGACTTCTCTGATGGTAAAGAAGAATAGACTTGAGTCTAAAACATTTACCACATTCTAAACATGGAAATGGCTTCTCTCCTGTGTGGATTCTTCGATGTTTCACAAGATTTCTTTTCTGACTAAAACTTTTCTCACATTCAGGACATGAAAACGGTTTCTCTCCTGTGTGAGTTCTTTGATGTTCTACAAGATCCGGTTTATAGCCAAAACATTTCCCACATTCTGAACATGAAAATGGCTTTGTCTTGGTGTGAGTTCTTTGATGAGTAGCAAGAGCCGATTTCTGACCAAAACATTTCCCACATTCAGAACATGAATATGGCTTCTCTCCTGTGTGAGTTCTCTGATGTGTAACAAGACACGATTTCAGACTAAAACATTTCCCACAGTCGGAACATGAATATGGCTTCTCTCCTTTGTGAATTCTCTTATGCATAACAAGAGTAGATCTTTTGCCAAAACATTTCCCACATTCTGAACATAAAAATGGCTTCTCTCCTGTGTGAGTTCTTAAATGTTCCACAAGATTTGATTTCTGACTAAAACATTTCCCACATTCTAAACACGGAAATGGCTTCTCCCCTGTGTGAGTTCTTAGATGTTCCACAACATGTGATTTCTTTGCAAAACATTTCCCACATTCGGGACATGAAAACGGTTTCTCCCCTTTGTGAAATGTCATTTGATGTTCAACAAGACCCCATTTCTGATTAAAGCATTTCCCACATTGTGAGCACGGAAATGTCTTCTCTCCCGTGTGAATTCTTTGATGCTCTACAAGTTTTAATTTCTGACTTAAATACTTTTCACATTCTGAACTTGAAAGTGGTCTTTCATTCCTGTCAATGATTTCCTGCGAAGATTTTTTAGACTGATTCTGTGATTGACTAAGTGACTGATTAGACAAAAGATTCTTGTGACCAGCGATATCGGTGGGTAGATCTCCACTGTGAAGGTCTAAGGGAACATTAGCATCTATTGAATTAGCTTGTGTGACTTTGTTATCTTCTTCTTCTTCAGATAAAAGGAGATGTTCATGGGAGTCTCTTGTCTCATCCTCACCTGGAAAAATAAATATTTTCTTATTTTCTAAAATAAATATCTACATAACATATGAATGGAGGCAAATGCAGCATAAACATGTATGTGAAATAAATATATAGACACGTGTTATGAGTTAGGTTTTAATCAGGTTAATCAAACCCGTATCAACCATCCATGGACAGATATTTCCTGACAAAGAGTTAAATAGGTTTCAGGTAAGACTTAAAGTGTAACTGTCATGTTTTCATTAAAAAAAAAAATCAGTTTTAGCATATGTTACTGTTGGTGGAGCATTATACATAAAGCAGTCTTTAGTTTCATCACATACCACTGTTTTCCTTGAGTTTTTCCCTTAGTTACGGCTGTTTTAACCTCTACAATATGAGGATCTTCTCAAGATGGCTCCTCTGCCAGTTCAAAACTGCCTTCCCTCCCTTCACACACACACTTGCTGTAGCCAGCAGCTTCCTGCCAGCCAATCAGATTGGATTACTGAGAGACACGCCTCCTCGCTCTGAAGCCTAATGCAGGCCTGCAGTGTGAAGGACCGCCCCTCTGTCTTCCTTCTTCTTAGTTGAGCCATAGCAACGGTCTTTTAAGGGACCAGTGGGAAGGGACACGAGACATTAATGAAAGCTGTTAATATAAGGTAATTACAGATCTTTTTAAAATAATTGACAGACTATCTCAGGTATACATGCTGAGCTCTAATGAACTAGCAAATTAAAAAAAAAATATGACAGCTACACTTTAAAGGGGTTAAGTCTAAATTTGGCTCAGCAGAACATGTCTGTGTACACCACAGGAGAGCGGAGAAAGCTGCTGCCAGACAGTTCTAAAGGTGGCTTATCTCCCAGGTGAATATATGGATTGGGCAAAAATGGGACATTTCCGGGGGAATGTGCCAGCCGAACCCATGGTTCTTGGCAGGTTCATCCGACAAAAGAATAATGTATATGTGCAGCTTAAAGGGGTTGTCCAACTTCAGAGCTGAACCCGGACATACCCATATTTTCACCCAGACAGCCCCTCTGATGATAGCATCGGAGCATGGCATGCTGGATGGCGCAGGGCCACGGCTCTTTTATTTACAATAACAGACTGCCAGGCAGAAGCTTCCGCCCAGCAGTGCTTTTAGTGACGTCACCGCCACTCATGGGCGCTAAAGCCCTCATAGGCACTAAAGCCCACCCATCAGTGCCGGTGACGTCACCGGGCTCGCTGCTGGGCGGAAGCCTCTGCCTGGCGCCCTTCAGGAGAGCCCGGTTCGTCACCGGAACTCCTGAAAATGCCATGAAATGCTCTGATGCTCTTGTCAGGGGGGCTGCCTGGGTGAAAATATGTGTATGTCCAGGTTCAGCTCTGAACTCAGACAACCCCTTTAAAGGTCTATAGGAATGAAATCATGGCGTTCAGTTGACAAGTAGGTGTTAATGAATGGTTGCCATGAGATTGAGGGTTTTCAATAACCCTACTATGTATGGACCCCCACCACACGTTTAATCAAAAATGTGCACGAGGTGCTTCCATTTTCCATGTAGATTAGGTATAGTAACAATGTAATCCAGAATAATCCAATCCCTAGTTCCATTGCTTGCACGTGTAACAGTGTGCTATCCAGAGGGCAGCTCATCAGTTACAGACAGATAACCACTTTAAATAAGGAGATATGAATGGATCAATAGATCAATAGGAGGCAATCCTCCTGCTCCCCTCCTTCCTGGTGGGCCATGCCATTGGAATAGGTCTGCTTGTTGGCTAGGCCTCTCTCGCTCTGACTGTGGGGTGCGGGCATGCTACCTCCAGGTTTTAAAGGACTAGTGCATGCACCCCCTTATCTTTACCAGTCAATGGCTGGCCATTGTGGGGAACTTTAGTCACCTTCCCCTGTCTGTAAGTGCCTGAGCAATAGAGTCTAGTCCAGTAGGTATGCTGATAGGTTTGTCTGCCCATGTACTGACTTCTGTCTGTTTCCCAGATTTAACTATTTGCTAACTGGCCTCTGTCTAATCTCCATAGTGACCCTCAGCTGCCCATCCTGACTTTGGACTGTTTATCGGATTGCACATACTCTGCCTGCCCTGACCTTGGCCTATTCCCTACTATGGTTTGTCCTGATCCCTCAGTGCTCAGCCCCGGTGTCTCCTGACCTCTGTGGGTCAACAGTCACTGAACAGGGACTACTTCAAAAGATAGTGGCCTGGTTGTTCCCCTGCTCCAAAGTCCAAACTCCTGTACAGTGTGAAAGAGTGAATATCATTTAGATAACTTGAGGAGTAACCCTAAACTGTTTTCATGGCACAGAGATCCCCATCTGCTGCTTAACAGTTTGCTGTGGATCCTACTGGCCCACCTAAGATCGGACTGCCTAAAAGATTTAAGGAGTTTACTAGTCAACATGGATGCCAAGAGCAGCTTCTGTGGTATCTCAATTCTATCTTCGCCCACTTAGGCCCCTTTCACAGCTGGGGTGCGGGGCTCCGGCAGGCTCTTCCGGTGGGTGAACAGCCCGTTGGATCTGTGCTGCCGCAGGTGTATTCACTGTAATGGGGGCGGGCCGCAGAGCTGGCCGCAGCATGGCAACCCCTGCTGAGAGGCGGCTGGAACGAAAATACAACATGTGCCGCACCTGAGAGGTTAGGGACGGGGTTCACAGGATCGCCTCTATAACCATGTACAAAAAATAAGTATACAACCAGAAAAAACTCCATGTGAGCTGAGATCAATGCAGAGGAAAGGAGTGATGAGCTCCTTGGCAGAGGACGTTGCGATTATCACCTACATCTCTCTAAGGAGATTAAATATGGACTTGACAGAATTAAAACATAACTCATAACAATGAGGAGGAGGTTTCTTCTTTGTATCAGTTTTGCCATTAATAAAGGAATTTACAGTCAACAAGATTTATATATATATATATGTATATATATATATATATATATATATATATAAAAGGCTCTTACCTTTCACAGACACTAATACGAGGTCTTCCAGTCCACTTGTCATTTCACCAGAAATTTCCTGCAAAGATCCAACATTAAAGACATGAAGAAAACAGAAAAAGGACCTGAGTTTATCTTATGTCCAGGTGAAGATCAAAAACCACGAGGAGACATGAACCAATCTGCCCTGAAGAAGGAGGATCTCCTCACGTGTCGGTCAGACAGGATCAACATTCAGACAAGTATTTTACACACATGAAATGCTCTGATCCTATCCTGTAGGGGGCGCTGTGCTCATCACCTCCAGTTCTTACATCATTCAGTAACGTCACCGCTTTTACAGTAGAGAAGCCTTTCATCAACACTGGAGACTGAACCTTCTTACATTTATATATTTGTACAGTTTTATCAGGTCTCCCCTTAGATTTCTCCTCTGAAGACTAAATAAAAATTCCCTTATAACTTCCAGGCCTTTTATCACTTTTGTTGATCTTTGTACTTTTTTTATGATTTAGTGCTTAACCACCTAACTGTTTGCCAAAGTCCAGGTCCGGCAGTGTGAAAAGTAGCTAACAAGATGCTGCTATCTCCTGAATGGTAAAAGCTAAAACATGAAACTGGTCTTATTTGAAAGCTGACAGTCCAGGCTTTCATACAAGACCAAAATGACAGCCAGTGCAGGTAACACAGGAGAAATCAAGTAATAAATAATCGTGGGTAAAACCTGTTTTTGCTTTCACTTTCAGTTGCATTCACAGCATCCCGATTTCTATCAGTGATATCTTTATATCTGTCATTCTAGTATTGTTTAAAAGCTTGGAATGTCTGCTTTCAAACAAGACCAGTTGCATTGTTTCTAGCTGCTACCATTCAGGAGCTAGCACCATCTAAAGAAGCCCTCCCCCTCCAGTTATCTACTTTTCTCACAGCTGGAGCCCGACTCTGGCAAAACAGTTAGGGGTTAAATGGATTGTCTCACCTGAGATATTGCCGGCATATTGCTAGGCTATGTCAGATAGGTGCAGGCCTAGGAGGTGTGACCCACATCCATCTCTAGAACCGAGCTCCAAAAGTGAACAAGAGTGGACCATGTATGTGCGGCCGGCCTCCTTTTATTTATATGGAAGCGCCAAAAATAGCCGAACGCTGGCTCAGCAGCCTCCAGCACTTCAATACAAGTGAGGGGAGCGGAGGCCAGGCTTGTGCTGTGCTCTCTCCATTCATTTCTATGGGACTCCCTAAGATCGCCGAGTGCGCCGCTTGGCTTTTTTCAGCACACCCATTCTAATTAATGAAGCGCGGTTGCACATGCGCGGTGTGCTCTCCTTCACTCTGAGAGCTCCGTTCTAGACTGACACATCACCAATGTCTCAGGTAAGACTGAAGTACATATTTTAGGTGGGGCTGCGCTCATCATACATGACAGAATTCTGCCTTAGAAGCAGCTGACTGGCATTGTGCTGTTAGTCTATGATTTAATCCACATTAAATGTCAATTGCCAAGTGCCAATGTCTAAAAAGCTGGAGGCCTAAAGGGGTTGTCCTAGGATTTAAACATCATAGGTGACAAGTGACTGATCGCTAGGGGTGTGCACTGTGCTTTATTCACCTCTCTACAGCTGCTGAAGATAGCCAAGTGCTGCCCTTACTTCTCTTCTGCAGATTAGACATCCTGTGGTTTGTGGTCAGCTTAAACCTCGGGCAGCCCCTGTAAAAGGAATCTGTCACCTCAATCAACCATTAACTGCGGTACTACCTGTAGTAGTATGTGGAGCACTGGAGCAGTACAGATAGACACATAAAGTACTGACCGGAGGTCAGGGTCAGTAATACTGCAGTTATTAGTAGATAATGGAGGTGACTGATCCCCTTTATCACAATCCTCTATGAAACCAGAGAACCATGTGTGGTCAATAATAAGATGTAATGGAGCGCCCAGTATACTCCACTGCTGCTGGGGGAGGTCACTCACTACATCATATATAATCGTCTATAGAGGAGTTGTAGAACCTCAGCTTCATCTACCTGATGATCCAGTGGGATATTATATTTTTCCTCTGGACAGTCCTGGGAATACAGAGGACTGGGACATCTCTCTGGTGGATTTCTCTGACTGGATCCATCTATAGGAAATACACACAGTGATGAATACATTGTCTATATGTGAGGATCAGATGATGGAGGAATCTGACTCTCAGAACTGTTCTCTACATGGAAGGTCTCCTCTTACCCGGTGATGTGAGGGACTGGTGATTCTCCATCATGACCTCCTTGTACAGGTCCTTGTGTTCTTCTAAATACTCCCACTCCTCCATGGAGAAATAGACAGTGACATCCTGACACCTTATAGGAACCTGACAACACAAGGACACAGTCATTACCAGACCCCTCCCTTGGTGTTATTGTATAATGTCCCAGCATTCCCAGCAGCGCTCACCTCTCCGCTCAGCAGCTCAGTGATCCTGGTGGTAAGTTCTAGGATCTTCTGCTCATGTATCAGGGAATGAGGTGGAGGCTCGGTGATGGGGCTCTGGGACCTGCTCCATCCTCCTGACACACGGGGTGTCACACACTCACCAGACGACTTCTTCACTACTGTGTAATCCTGTGTATGGGGAGACGCCGATCACTACAGAGATTCTAAGAATCCTTCACCTTTCCAGACATTTCCCTGGTTTATTACTAGAGATAAGAGTGATGTCATGTGAGACTCTCACCTCTCCAGTTATCAAGGAGATGATCTCCAGGGTGAGGTCTAATATCCTCGCAGCCATGAGGTCTCTGTCCTTCTCCATCCTTGGTGGGTCATTGAGGGAAAGGACCATTGTCTTTCATAAGAAGAGATTTCTGAACCTAAGGAACCTGAGGAATACAAGGAGGAGTGAGCGCAGGTTAAGTGCAGAGTCAGTGACATGTAGGGCAGGGTTGCATTGTGGAGGGACAAGTCGGGCTTCGGTTCTAAGGTACTAGTCGGGCCCGAAGCCGAGTTTGGTTTCAAGTTTTAATTCCAAAAGATATTTATTGAATTACTTGCAAGTAAAAGACAATTTGCAAATACATAATAACAATGTACATATCAAGTGAACAGTTTTCTCCTATAGGTACAGTTGCATATGGAAAATAATGTATATATGAAACTATTGTCCGAACAGGACAGAAATATAACAATAAAAGGTTATACATAAACATGAGTAGTCAAATTCTTTCAAGACAATACCTGAAAGGAGTAATCTTCTGGACTCCCCCGGTCAAGGGAAGGAATGGAAAGAGAGGGGGTAGGGATATAGAAACCGGTCCTCCACAGTTTAGGGTTTGGGTTTTTTGGCTAGAGAGACAAGTAATAGTGCAAGTTTGGGGCGTTGGAGCAGTTCAGTCAGGGATTCCAAATCTGCGAATAGCGCTCTCTAGTATCATTTAGTGTAGCATTTAATTTTTCTGGTTTCAAGTTTTAAAGTGCTTTTCTACCAAAGTTATTCAACGAAGTCTCGTGCAACTTTGTGAATAACTAACTTCTGCTCATCGGAGCCCATACATGATACACACTGACTCCATATCCTAGTGATATCACAGAACATTGTGTGATGGAAGACCCCTCTAATCCAGGAGAACAGACACTCTTACAGGGGTCTGGGGGGTCTCCTAATATTCCAGGGGGAGAGCAGACATGTCTGAGGAGAACTCCCCTCCTGACCTCCCTCTCTATGGCCGGTGCTGCCACCTGCTGGCTGGACCTGCTATATATCACCTATAGAACCGCTCCAATCTAATAAAACCCAGAACCAAGTCACAGATCCCCCAACCAATAACTGACCTGCAGATCTCACCTCCTGGGGCTGCAGGACCTGCGATAACGTCACACTGGTCACATGACAGGAAGTGCTGCACAGTGAAAGTCCTCTACTGCTTTACTCCTCCCCTCATGTGACTGATCACATGATCATGACATCATCACAGGTCCTGTAGTCACTAGGATATAAGATGTATAGATAAGTGGTAGAGACTATATATACTCGGTAAGGACCTTGTGATGTCACGTGACATGGGCTTCACCTTAAACAACCTCATTAGCGTTACTTAACCCCTTCTACCCCGGGACAGTTTTCACCTTCCTGACTTTGAAACACTTTTACTTATCCGAGCCATTCTGAGACCGTTTTCTCATCACACGTTGTACTTCATGTTAGTGGTAAATTTGAGTCGATCTGTTTTCACCTTTATTTATTAAAGAAAAACAACTTGGCAAAATTTCCAATTTTCAGACTTCCAATTCTCAGCTTTTAAGATGGATAGTTATACCACAAAAAATTATTGAACAAAATATCTCCCCAAATGTCTACTTTATGTCGCCATCATTTTGTAAATGTCATTTTATTTTTTGGGATGTTAGATGGATTTGAATTTTAGATGGAAGTTTAAATTTTTTTTTTAAGATTTTCAAAACCTGCTATTTAAAGGAAATGTGTCACCAAAACTAATCTGATTTCATTTTCTGATTGCAGATTTTTTTTCTATTTACTGAACATGATTATGGGGGCGGCCATCTTGAACATGATTATGTTGGCGGCCATCTTGAACATGATTATGAGGGCGGCCATCTTGAACATGGTTATGAGGCGGCCATCTTGAACATGATTATGGGGGCTGCCATCTTGAACATGATTATGAGGGTGGCCATCTTGAACATGGTTATGAGGCGGCCATCTTTAACATGATTATGGGGGCAGCCAACTTAAACATGATTATGGGGGCGGCCATCTTGTCTAAGATGTTCTTAACAGCATTTAGAAAGCATTAAGGTGACTGCTTTACGGCTCCCCCATGGTCTATAGACACCATGGTCAGGAGGGGACCTCATTGACTTCTATGGAAGGGTTTTCTGGGCATGCTCTGTGACCTGTGCAGAGGTCATTGTACAGGGAGGGAATAGATAAGCTCTGACAATCACCTATTGTGAATGGTGGATCTTGTCTTATCTGTCATTCTAATCCTGCCTGTAATGATATCACCTCTGTGTATAGATAAGCAGATAACTGCAGTAAAGTGATCAGTACAGACCAAGAAGTGGCGCCTATTATTAGCCTTAGTGGCCAGTGCGAAAACTGCAGGATTTTATGTTTTTTGTTTAAATATAGATATTAGCATGGAAAATTACAAATAACATCACCAAAAATTCTTTAAAAACTTGTTTAACATAAAAATGTGCATTTTCAGATGACACATTCCCTTTAAAGGACCAATTCAGTTATGAAGTCACTTTATGGGGCTTACATAGTAGAAAAAAAACATAAATGATCCCATTTTAAAAGCTACACCTCTCAAATGATTCAAATACGATTTTATTAACGTCGTTAACCCTTTAGGTGTTCCATAAGAATTAAAGGAAAATAGAGGAGTCATTTCAGAATTTCACCATCCAGCAAGGGTTAAAGGGGTTGTCTCAACTCAGACATATTCTAGCAATATGCCCCCAATGTCTGCTAGGTGCGGGTCCTACCTCTGGGATCCTCACCTATGTTTAGAATGGGGCCCGCTCACCAAGCATGCGTGTCCGCCCTCTATTCATTCCTATGGACCAAGCACTGGCTCAGCTATTTCCATCAGCCCCATAGAAGGAATGGAGGGGCGGCCGCGCTTGTGTAGTGTGCTTTCCACTCATTTCAATGGGACTGTTAAAGATGGCCGAATGCACCACCCAGCTATTTGCATCACTCCCTTAGGAATAAATGGAAGGCGACTACACATGCGCCCTCCTTCACTTTGCGGGCCCCCGTTCTAAAGATAGGTGCAGATCCCAGAGGTGGGACCCGCACCTTTCAGACATTGGGGGCATATCCTAGCGATGAGACAACCCCTTTAAGCCCCTCATGACCCTTGATGTACTAGAACATCATGGCTGCAAGTGACATGTGGACCTTTGACCCCATACTAGTATGTCATGCTGATCGGATGGGCACTGCAGCTGTCAATCACAGCCAGGCCACTGCTGCATCTGCACATTAACCCCTTATAGGCCACAATAAATGTTGACCACAGCATATAAGAGAATCACAGAGGTATGGCCTCGGGATCTGCCATAAACGGCCTCCAGGCTGGGTTTCTAGGTTTCACAGGCAGCATATATTGTACTACATTGAAACAGGGATCAGACCCTGAAATGCTGAAGTCCCTGTACTGGGACAAACATAAAAAGGGAAACAAATCTGTTAAGAAAAGTATTCTATAAAAAAAAATATAAAAATAAGACTACTGTAAAAAAAAGTGCACCTTTTCCTTCATCAAGCGATTTTTAATAAAACAAATGAATGCAATAATAAAAATAGTCATATTAGATATCGCCGCGTCCATAACCAGCGGCTCTATAACAATATCACATGACCTACTCGAACGCAGTAAAAAAAAAACTGTGCCATAACAGCCGTTTTTTGTTCACCTTGTCCCAAAAAAGTGTAATATTGAACGATCAAAAAAAGTGATTAAATATATGATAACACAAAGAAATCACATACAGAAAAATAAAAAGTAAATAAACATCACAAGCCTAAATGAGGTGGAGACTCCGTCCATCATGCTGTAACCCATGGCTGTCTACCCCATTATAACACATGACCGACACCCCAGGGTGTACAAGAGAAATAGGGTAAGTCATACTCACATCCTACCTAAATGGAGGCCTGGTAGAGTCTGCTGAGTGAAGGTGGGTAGCAGAGTTTTTAACTTGTTAGCCCCTCCTCCATTATTCTGAGATCACTCAGAAATGTGGTCTTATCAGCACAATGGGGGATGGGTACTATCTCTAACCCACTGCATTACAAGGAAAACTTATAAACTATTACACAGAGTATTAAACAGAATTAAAGGGGAGAACCAGTCACTTAAAAATACCCTTACAATACAGCAGAAAAATAAAAAAATATGGCTTTCAGTAAATGGAGACACAAAAACATGATTTTTTTTTCAAAAATGCTTTATATTCTGTCAAACTGAGATAAATAAATAAAAAAAATAGACATTAGAAATCGCTGCATCCATATCAACCAGTTCTATAACAATATCACATGATCTCCCCCTCAGGTGGATACCATAAACAAAATAAAAACACACAAACTGCTCCCCATGGTTCCCCTTTCTCACACAGACCGCTCCCCATGGTTCCCCTCTCTCACACAGACCGCTCCCCATGGTTCCCCCTCTCTCACACAGACCGCTCCCCATGGTTCCCCCTCTCTCACACAGACCGCTCCCCATGGTTCCCCCTCTCTCACACAGACCGCTCCCAATGGTTCCCCCTCTCTCACACAGACCACTCCCCATGGTTTCCCCTCTCTCACACAGACCGCTCCCCGTGGTTTCCCCTCTCTCACACAGACCGCTCCCCGTGGTTTCACCTCTCTCACACAGACCACTCCCCATGGTTCCCCCTCTCTCACACAGACCACTCCCCATGGTTCCCCCTCTCTCACACGGACCACTCCCCATGGTTCCCCTCTCTCACACAGACCGTTCCCCATGGTTCCCCCTCTCTCACACAGACCGCTCCCCGTGGTTTCACCTCTCTCACACAGACCACTCCGCATGGTTCCCCTCTCTCACACAGACCGCTCCCATGGTTCCCCGCTCTCTCACACAGACCGCTCCCCGTGGTTTCACCTCTCTCACACAGACCACTCCCCATGGTTCCCCCTCTCTCACACGGACCACTCCCCATGGTTTCCCCTCTCTCACACGGACCACTCCCCATGGTTTCCCCCTCTCTCACACAGACCACTCCCATGGTTCCCCCTCTCTCACACAGACCACTCCCCATGGTTTCCCCTCTCTCACACAGACCGCTCCCCGTGGTTTCCCCTCTCTCACACAGACCGCTCCCCATGGTTCCCCTCTCTACACAGACCGCTCCCCATGGTTCCCTCTCTCACACCACAGACCGCTCCCATGGTTCCCCTCTCTCACACAGACCGCTCCCATGGTTCCCCCTCTCTCACACAGAAACACTCCCCATGGTTTCCCCTCTCTCACACAGACCACTCCCCGTGGTTTCCCCTCTCTCACACAGACCGCTCCCCATGGTTCCCCCCTCTCTTACACAGACCGCTCCCCATGGTTCCCCCTCTCTCACACAGACCGCTCCCCATGGTTCCCCCTCTCTCACACAGACCGCTCCCAATGGTTCCCCCTCTCTCACACAGACCACTCCCCATGGTTTCCCCTCTCTCACACAGACCGCTCCCCGTGGTTTCCCCTCTCTCACACAGACCGCTCCCCGTGGTTTCACCTCTCTCACACAGACCACTCCCCATGGTTCCCCCTCTCTCACACAGACCACTCCCCATGGTTCCCCCCTCTCTCACACGGACCACTCCCCATGGTTCCCCTCTCTCACACAGACCGTTCCCCATGGTTCCCCCTCTCTCACACAGACCGCTCCCCGTGGTTTCACCTCTCTCACACAGACCACTCCGCATGGTTCCCCTCTCTCACACAGACCGCTCCCCATGGTTCCCCCTCTCTCACACAGACCGCTCCCCGTGGTTTCACCTCTCTCACACAGACCACTCCCCATGGTTCCCCCTCTCTCACACGGACCACTCCCCCATGGTTTCCCCTCTCTCACACGGACCACTCCCCATGGTTTCCCCTCTCTCACACAGACCACTCCCCATGGTTCCCCCTCTCTCACACAGACCACTCCCCATGGTTTCCCCTCTCTCACACAGACCGCTCCCCGTGGTTTCCCCTCTCTCACACAGGACGCTCCCCATGGTTCCCCTCTCTTACACAGACCGCTCCCCATGGTTCCCCTCTCTCACACAGACTGCTCTGCATGGTTCCCCTCTCTCACACAGGCCGCTCCCCATGGTTCCCCCTTTATCACCCAGACCACTCCCCATGGTTCCCCTTTCTCACACAGACCACTGCCCATGGTTCCCCCTCTCTCACACAGACGCACTGCCCATGGTTCCCCCTCTCTCACACAGATCACTCCCCATTGTTCCCCCTCTCTCACACACAGCACTCCCCATAGTTCCCCTTTCTCACACAGACCGCTCCCATGGTTCCCCCTCTCTCACACAGATCACTCCCATGGTTTCCCCTCTCTCACACAGAGCACTCCCCATGGTTCCCCTTTCTCACACAGACGCTCCCCATGGTTCCCCCTCTCTCACACAGACCGCTCCCCATGGTTTCCCCTCTCTAACACAGACCGCTCCCCATGGTTCCTCTCTCTCACACAGGACCGCTCCCATGGTTCCCCCTCTCTCACACAGACCGCTCCCCATGGTTCCCCTCCTAACACAGACCGCTCCCCATGGTTCCTCTCTCTCACACAAAACCGCTCCCCATGGTTCCCCCTTTCTCACACAGACCGCTCCCATGGTTCCCCTCTCTCACACAGACCGCTCCCCATGGTTCCCCCTTTCTCACACAGAGCACTCCCCATGGTTCCCCCTCTCTCACACAGACCGCTCCCCATGGTTTCCCCTCTCTCACACAGATCACTCCCCATGGTTCCCCCTCTCTCACACAGATCACTCCCCATGGTTCCCCCTCTCTCACACAGAGCACTCCCATGGTTCCCCTTTCTCACAAAGACCGCTCCCCATGGTTGCCCCCTCTCTCACACAGACCGCTCCCATGGTTGCCCCCCCTCTCTCACACAGATCACTCCCCATGGTTCCCCCTCTCTCACACAGAGCACTCTCCCTGTGGTTCCCCTTCTCTCACACAGACCACGATCACTCCACTCCCCATGGTTCCCCCTCTCTCACACAGACCGCTCCCCATGGTTCCCCTCTCTCACACAGATCACTCCCCGCATGGTTCCCCCTCTCTCACACAGAGCACTCCCCATGGTTCCCCTTTCTCACACAAGACGCGCTCCCCATGGTTTCCCCCTCTCTCACACAGACCACTCCCATGGTTTCCCCCTCTCTCACACAGACTCCCCATGACCTCTCCCCATGGTTCCCCCTCTCTCACACAGAACCGCTCCCCATGGTTCCCCCTCTCACACAGACCGCTCCCCATGGTTCCCCCTCTCTCACACAGACCGCTCCCATGGTTCCCCTCTCTCACACAGACACTCCCCATGGGTTCCCCCTCTCTCACACAGATCACTCCCCATGGTTCCCCTCTCTCACACAGACCGCTCCCCATGGTTCCCCCTTCTCTCAACACAGACCGCTCCCCATGGTTCCCCCTCTCTCACACAGACCACTCCCCATGGTTCCCCCTCTCTCACACAGACCGCTCCCCATGGTTCCCCTTTCTCACACAGACCATCCCCATGGTTTCCCCCTTCCTCACACAGACCGCTCCCCATGGTTCCCCCTCTCTCACACAGACCGCTCCCCATGGTTTCCCCCTCTCTCACACAGACCGCTCCCATGGTTCCCCTCTTCTCACACAGATCACCCCATGGTTCCCCCTCTCTCACACAGACCGCTCCCCATGGTTCCCCTCTCTCACACAGACGCTCCCCATGGTTCCCTCTCTCACACAGACCGCTCGCCCATGGTTCCCCCTCTCTCACACAGACCGCTCCCCATGGTTCCCCCTCTCTCACACAGACCGCTCCCCATGGTTCCCCCTCTCTCACACAGACCGCTCCCCCATGGTTCCCCTTCTCTCACACAGACGCGCTCCCCATGGTTCCCCCTCTCACACAGACCGCTCCCCATGGTTCCCCCCTCTCTCACACACAGACCGCTCCCCATGGTTCCCCCTCTCTCACACAGACGCTCCCCATGGTTCCCCCTCTCTCTCACACAGACCGCTCCCCATGGTTTCCCCTCTCTCACACAGATCGCTCCCCATGGTTCCCCTCTCTCACACAGACCGCTCCCATGGTTCCCCCTCTCTCTCACACAGACCACTCCCCATGGTTCCCCTCTCTCACACAGACCGCTCCCCATGGTTCCCTCTCTCTCACACAGACCTCCCCATGGTTCCCCTTCTCTCACACAGACCCGCTCCCCATGGTTCCCCCTCTCTCACACAGACCGCTCCCCATGGTTTTCCCCCTCTCTCACACAGACCGCTCCCCATGGTTCCCCTCTCTCACACAGACCGCTCCCCATGGTTCCCCTCTCTCACACAAGACCGCTCCCCATGGTTCCCCCTCTCTCACACACAGACCGCTCCTCCCCATGGGTTTCCCTCTCTCACACAGACCGCTCCCCATGGTTCCCCCTCTCTCACACAGACCGCTCCCCATGGTTCCCCCTCTCTCACACAGACCGCTCCCCATGGTTCCCCTCTCTCACACAGACCGCTCCCCAATGGTTCCCCTCTCTCACACAGCCCCACGCCTCCCATGGTTCCCCCTCTCTCTCACACAGACCGCTCCCCATGGTTCCCCTCTCTCACACAGACCCTCCCCATGGTTCCCCCTCTCTCACACAGACCGCTCCCATGGTTCCCCTCTCTCACACAGACCACTCCCCATGGTTCCCCTCTCTCACACAGACCGCTCCCATGGTTCCCCCTCTCTCACACAGACCGCTCCCCATGGTTCCCCTTCTCTCACACAGACCGCTCCCCATGGTTTCCCCCTCTCTCACACAGACCGCTCCCCATGGTTCCCCCTCTCTCACACAGACCGCTCCCCATGGTTCCCCTTCTCTCACACAGACCGCTCCCCATGGTTCCCCCTCTCTCACACAGACCGCTCCCATGGTTCCGCCCTCTCTCTCACACAGACCGCTCCCCATGGTTCCCCCTCTCTCACACAGACCGCTCCCCCATGGTTCCCCTCTCTCACACAGACCGCTCCCATGGTTCCCCCTCTCTCTCACACAGACCGCTCCCATGGTTCCCCCTCTCTCACACAGACCGCTCCCCATGGTTCCCCTCTCTCACACAGACCGCTCCCCATGGTTCCCCCTCTCTCACACACAGCCGCTCCCCATGGTTCCCCTCTCTCACACAGACGCTCCCATGGTTCCCCTCTCTCACACAGACCGCTCCCCATGGTTCCCCTCTCTCACACAGACCGCTCTCCCATGGTTCCCCTCTCTCACACAGACCGCTCCCCATGGTTCCCCCTCTCTCACACAGACCGCTCCCCATGGTTCCCCCTCTCTCACACAGACCGCTCCCCATGGTTCCCCCTCTCTCACACCAGACCGCTCCCCATGGTTTCCCCCTCTCTCACACAGACCGCTCCCCATGGTTCCCCTCTCTCTCACACAGACCGCTCCCCATGGTTCCCCCTCTCTCACACAGACCGCTCCCCATGGTTCCCCTCTCTCACACAGACCGCTCCCCATGGTTCCCCCTCTCTCACACAGACCGCTCCCCATGGTTCCCCCTCTCTCACACAGACCGCTCCCATGGTTCCCCTTTCTCACACAGACCGCTCCCCATGGTTCCCCTCTCTCACACAGACCGCTCCCCATGGTTTCCCCCTCTCTCACACAGACCGCTCCCCATGGTTCCCCTCTCTCACACAGACCGCTTCCCCATGCGTTCCCCCTCTCTCACACAGACCGCTCCCCCATGGTTCCTCTCTCTCACACAGACCGCCTCCCCATGGTTCCCCTTCTCACACAGACCGCTCCCCATGGTTCCCCCTCTCTCACACAGACCGCTCCCATGGTTCCCCCTCTCACACAGACCGCTCCCCATGGTTCCCCCTCTCTCACACAGACCGCTCCCCATGGTTCCCCCTCTCTCACACAGACCGCTCCCATGGTTCCCCTCTCTCACACAGACCGCTCCCCATGGTTTCCCCCTCTCTCACACAGACCGCTCCCCATGGTTCCCCCTCTCTCACACAGACGCTTCCCCATGGTTCCCCTCTCTCACACAGACCGCTCCCCATTGGTTCCCCCTCTCTCACACAGACCGCTCCCCATGGTTCCCCCTCTCTCACACAGACCGCTCCCCATGGTCCCCTCTCTCACAACAGACCGCTCCCCATGGTTCCCCTCTCTCACACAGACCGCTCCCATGGTTTCCCCCTCTCTCACAGACCGCTCCCATGGTTCCCCTCTCTCACACAGACCGCTCCCCATGGTTCCCCCTCTCTCACACAGACCGCTCCCCATGGTTCCCCCTCTCTCACACAGACCGCTCCCCATGGTTCCCCTCTCTCACACACGCCCTTCCCCATGGTTCCCCCTCTCTCACACAGACCGCTCCCATGGTTCCCCTCTCTCACACAGACCGCTCCCCATGGTTCCCCTCTCACACAGACCGCTCCCCATGGTTCCCCTCTCTCACACAGACCGCTCCCCATGGTTCCCCCTCTCTCACACAGACCGTTCCCCATGGTTCCCCCTCTCTCACACAGACCGCTCCCCATGGTTCCCCTCTCTCACACAGACCGCTCCCCATGGTTCCCCCTCTCTTCACACAGACCGCTCCCCATGGTTCCCCCTCTCTCACACAGACTGCTCCCCGGTTCCCCCTCTCACCAGAAGGAACCATGGTTCCTCCTCTCTCACACAGACCGCTCCCCATGGTTCCCCTCTCTCACACAGACCGCTCCCCATGGTTCCCCCTCTCTCACACAGACCGCTCCCCATGGTTCCCCCTCTCTCACACAGACTGCTCCCCATGGTTCCTCCTCTCTCACACAGACCGCTCCCCATGGTTTTCCCCTCTCTCACACAGACCGCTCCCCATGGTTCCCCCTCTCTCACACAGACCGCTCCCATGGTTCCCCCTCTCTCACACAGACCGCTCCCCATGGTTCCCCCTCTCTCACACAGACCATGTGTTCCCAAAACAGAAGTTGATTTAAAAACAGGAAGTAATGTTTGCCCTTTATACTTTCTCTCTTCTTATAATCAACATGTGACTGTGACTTTAAAACCAAGCCTAAATACATATATCCTCTCCCTTCCCCCACGTTCTGTCCACCAAAAATGTAAACCATGATTACACCTATATCCTTTTACATTTATACCAACCCACCATTTTATTTCCGGCTATGGACACATAACTAGCAGAGCTTTATGTAAAGTAACACCAATGCTACATAATCTTTGAATACATTCATATGGCTTTGTCGTGAAGAGACTTACATTCAGCTCCCTCCGTGAAGTGTTTCCTCCGTTATCTCTGCATTTGCATAGAGATAAGAGTGGCCCCGAGCAGGCGCACTGCCCGTCCTCTGATAACATATCAGGCGACAGCTCCCATCGCTCTGCCAGATAATTAACAAGGTTTCAGAGCTCGAGCAGCAGCCCCGAAGCCTTGCTGATTGTTCACTTTCCATGTCTGATTTGTCACTAGGACTTTTCAGGGTTGCGGAGCTACTTTTGAGGTCTGGGGGGGGGGAGGGACGGGACAGCCTTAAGCATACCTCCCAACTTTGTAAAGGGACATAGAGGGACACATTGTGCGGCACGCTAAGTGCGTCGCTGTACATTTTTTCAGCACTAGGCCATGCCCCTAACTCCGCCCACTATACACCTAATCCCACCCAGTCCCCTTACTGCTCCACATAGTAAATATTCCCCTGTTATGTGCCCCCAGTAATATGCCCAGTTAGGTGCCTCCAGTAATATGTTGTGCCCCCAGTAATAGGTTGTGCCCCATTAATGTTCCCACATTGTGCCCCTCACAGAAAGTTAAAAAACAAACAAACATATACTTACCTTCTTCCTAGCAGCAGCTTCACCAGCAGGACATCGGCTTCTCTAGTCTGGAGGGAGGGAGCCAAGGCTGACTGTCGGCCGGCCCGGCCCCCCGCCCAGGCCAGAGGTACAGAGAGCTGCAGAGGGGACAGAAGGGATGATGGAAGAAGCAGCCAGCCGATTCTGGCTCCCTGCTTCTTCATATAACAGGCAATGCAGAGACAGCTGCCAGAAACCTGGGACGTACCTCCCCTGTACCGAGATAGTGGGACAGCCACTGCAATCCGGGACTGTCCCGCTTGATCCAGGATGGTTGGGAGGTATGCTTAGGTTCCTCACCCCCCTGCAAACCCCTGGGCTTCCCCCTTCTTGGGAGGTATGGAGATGAAACCCAGACTTTTACTGAGGCTCTTGGCCAACACCTGATGAGGTAGCCACAGAAATGGGTGCCTTTTGGTCCAGTGGGTTGGGAGTAGTTTATGGAGAGGGTTATATAAGAGTATATCTTGCACAGGTTCTCTCACACGCCATGTTGCGGCAGAATCTGTAACGTCTTCCAAGTCTATAAAAGGGGGCATTGAGTGGGCGGGGAAGGGGCCAGACCATCTCATTCATCATTTTCTGGTTTAGAAAGCCGTCTTACATTTAGAATCAGCGGTGGATATGCCGAAGTTATGTAGAGGCCGACGGTGATCCACCCCCAGCTCAGGGGCTTATTAAAATGCCGGTCTTAATAAATGTGCCCCATGGTGTTTGCCGTCCTTTTAAACCCATCTAGAGTCGGTTGGCAAGCTTGAATCCAGTGTAATGCTAGAAGCTTTCTGGCCCCAATAGCTGTTTTCTCCTTCTCTCCCAACTGTATGTCCTTAACATTTTCCAAAAGGCATACCTTGGGGTCCCTGGGGGTGGAATTCAGAAAACATGCAACCAGGGGCGCACCACCAACGAGTCCAGGTAAGGCAGCACCAGATAGGGGTAGGAGGGGGCAGCAGATGGGCCATGGGCAATGAGCGCTTTCATTCTGGTAAAGGGGTTAGGTTAAGAAATTGGCACTGGGGGAGGGGGGAGGGGGCAAGTACCAGATGCTCCTAATGTTAATTAATGCTCAGAGCATCAGATTGTGTCCGGCTAGTGGCTGTGAGGAGGACTTGCACAGCCCCCTGGGCATCGGCCCACCCTAAAAGGTCTATGACCAGTCCACCCCTGCTTATAACAGTCTATAGACTAAAGATAGCATACTTCGTCTCTGCCCCCCCCAGATACCACCAATGTTAGGAACGAACCCTCATGACAAAGTAGAGGAGTACTTTTATAAATAGTGTTAAATGCATGTGGTAACAGCAAATACTGATAGAAGCAGCGGTGCGGGAGATGAAACTCCTCCTGAAGCCACTACATGGCCCCGTCTACCTATCCCCTTGGAGTCCCACATCCCAAAACCTACCAGAGACTTAAAGTCTGGGAAGTTATCATTCCTCCACAGTGGAGTGAACACGGTGTACCTGCCGACCCTTCAGCTGTTTAATCTTTTCCCATACCACTGACAACAACTTAAGAATGGGGAGCAAATGTCCTCCAGCTCCTGACAGCCCCCTCTAGCCAACCCATCAAGTCCTTGCACTTCAAGTGATGTTTAGGAATCCTACTAGTCACATCAATACATGATGGGTCATTCCAGTGTTGACTCTGAGACGCCAAATAATATAGTCAAGACCCCCCTCCGATTTATTGTAACTTCTCCAGTTCTCCGAGAATTAAGAAAATAAAGATACTTAAAGAGGCTCAGTCACTGGTTCCAGCGTACCCTCATAGTCATACAGCCAGGTAGGGCTCCTAACACTGATAAAGAACATACCTTTCATCCCCTTCTCTGAGGTCTGGTGAGCAACTGGAGCAGTCGGAGGCTGGGTTATGCCTTCCGAGCACTGCTTCTGCCACGCCCCAGGAATGATACCGCCGCCCTGCATGTTCTAATAACGCCCCAATGCATTTGACTGGCAGCACTAGACTCACTGGTCTAGCTCTGAGTTCCAGCGCGTGCACACTCGCATTTATGATGGCACGCTGTCACGTCACTGCACCCGGAAGTGGTGGAGCATGTGCACTAGAAGACAGAGCCTCTTTAAATATTACTTTATTATAAATATATTCCCAAATACCTCTTATTAGTTATAATGACTCATTTTGTCTGGGGAGCAATCATGAAGGGAAATAAAATGGCCGCCGTCCTACTAGTTCACACAGAACCTGTCCTAATCACACAGGAGGACAAGTTACTTCACAACACTGAGGTAAAGAGCCGCCTCATCCTCCTCTCTGCTCTGCTTGTCAGGGATTATGATCCGGAATACAGATAAGATCTTCAGCTGAATCTCTGTGGGAATGGAGATCATGAGGAGACATAAAGTACAGAGAGGACGGACAGGACAGACTGTGGTAATGGAGACTGCATACAAGAGCTGCTGATCATCAGCCACATCCCCACCTCCTCTCTGTACTTCATGTCTCCGCATAGTCTCCATTCCCACAGAGATTCAGCTGAAGATCTTATCTGTATTCAGGATCATAATCCCTGACAAGCAGAGCAGAGAGGAGGATGAGGCGGCTCTTTACCTCAGTGTTGTGAAGTAACTTGTCCTCCTGTGTGATTAGGACAGGTTTTGTGTGTACTAATAGGACGGCGGCCATTTTGTTTCCCCCTGATTGTTCCCCAGACAAAATGAGCCATTATAACTAATGAAAGGTATTCGGGAATATATTTATAATGAAGTAATATTTAAGTATTTTTATTTTCTTAATTCCCGGAGAACCCCTTTAAGTCTTGCCTGTCCTTTTCTTCCATATTAAATCTCAGAAGCAGTGATCTAATGGTATCCATAATGGGGCATTATGCAGAACATATAGAAGTTGCAGCATCAGAATCATTTCAGTTAAGTTTCTTCTACTTACTACTGACAAAAATAACTTGCTCCAAGCAGATACTTTATCCCTAAAGGCCGATATCAAGGTGAATAAATTCAACCTCTCAAAGTCAGTCACCAATGGGGAGACCTCATTATCTAGATGCTTGAAGTGAGTCACGCAGGGTATCTGAATGCCAATGATGGAGAATGACCATCAGTCAGCCAGATAGGTTACCACAGCCCTGTATTAGAGGGCAATAACCGAGTGTCCCCAAAAACAGTAAGGTGTCATCTGCATACATGGCTCCCTTACTGTCCACTTCCCTTTAATATCTGGGGACCGTCTAATAGATGCTGCTAGTGGTTCTATGGCGATTTTGAACAACAAAGGGGACAGCAGGGCTGTGGAGTCGGTAAGCCAAAGCCCCGACTCCACAGCCCTGGGGGACAGTGGGCGGCCCTGCCTCGTGCCTCTCTCTAACTGAAACACTTGCGGTTTTTTTACTGTGCACAATCATGGCCACTGCAGATGGACTGCAGCAGTGGTCGTATCCAATAACTACCAGGGGAAGATGAATGATTGAAAGAATAGAATACATTAAGAAATGGCTTAGAACATGGTTTTAATTAGGATCATTGAGACAATCACATTAATGCTTATGTAAATGTGTAGAATTTTGGTTCCACACACCCGTTCCCTTCGTTTACCCCCCTCCCATCCCTCGGTCTTTTTTCTACCTTACTTTCTAACTACATGAGAAAACACTCTGTATTACAAAATGAACGCACTGATAGAGTTCACTTCATCATCCGCTCTTTGGAGCAAAGATAATTCTTCCAAAAACTGAAAACTTGGAGTCGTTCTATTTCTTTCATTGTATCTACATTTCAGGAATCACTTCCAGCGCAAGTGTTTGGTAATGGTAATATGGTAATAATTGCAAAAAACACACATTGGAAGGGTTTATGCATGGGCAGCTCATCTCCAGTTCTACTACAGCTTCTACTGTTTGGGTTTTCTTTAGTCCACATCTAACGGGTCCTACATTGTCCAGAGATCCTTTAAATAACATGTAAATTTTACCAAATTTTTGATAACGAAGCTCGCTTTCCTCAATGTCACTGTGGAATCATACTGATGGGAAATGAAACACAAAATAAAAAAGTATGGTCTGTAATACTGATCGGTAAGGAGACGGTTATCCGTCAGTATTGTCGTGCTGAAGTGTGAATTAACCCCTTTGCTTTCCCCTTCTATGTAGCAAACAGCTTTGGTTGTTTTACAGATTACTAGTCCTTAGTGCAGGATGGCGCCTGTGGTCCTGGTAGTGCAGGCACCGTGGCAGTACCTAAACTGCACAGCACAACATCGGCACAGGTCTTCTGAGGACTCTTGCCCATACAGTTCTGTTACAACACAGGTCCTGAAGAGGTTAAGTAATACATCAGAAGGCATACTTAGGCTGCAGGTTTTAAAATAAAGCCACAGACCGGCACCAGTTCTTACATTTCCCCTGTGTGAGTTCTCTGATCTTTGGCAAAACCTGCTCTGTGGCTAAAACTTTTGCCACATTCAGAACATGAAGATGGTGTCTCTCCTGTGGGAACTCATAGGCGTTTCATAAGATTTTATTTCTGTCAAAAATATCTCCCACAACAGGACATAAAAATAGATTTTTTTCCTATATGAGTTCTCTAATGTTCAACAAGAACCGATTTCTAATCAAAACATTTCCCACATTCTGAACGTGACAATGGCTTCTCTCCTGTGTGAGCTCTTACATGTCCCACACGACTTGATTAGTGACTAAAACATTTGCCACATTGGGACATGAAAACTGATTCTCTCCTGTGTGGATTCTCTTATGCCTATTAAGAGCCGATTTATGGGCAAAACATTTCCCACATTCAGGACATGAAAGCGGCTTCTCCCCGGTGTGAGTTCTCTCATGTTCGACCAGAAATGATTTGTCGATAAAACCTTTCCCACATTCTGAACATGCATACGGCTTCTCTCCTGTGTGGATTATTCGGTGTTTTACAAGATTTCTTTTCTGACTAAAACATTTCCCGCATTCAGGACAAGAAAATGGCGTCTCCCCTGTGTGAGTCCTCAGATGTTCAACAAGAACCGATTTACGACCAAAACATTTTCCACATGCTGAACATGAAAACGGCTTCTCCCCTGTGTGAATTTTTCGATGTTTCACAAGATTTTCTTGGGAACTAAAACATTTTCCACATTCCGGACATGAAAATGGCTTCTCTCCTGTGTGAGCTCTCTGATGATGTTTAACAATATGGGATTTTTGACGGAAACGTTTCCCACATTCGGGACATGAATATGGCTTCTTCTCAGTGTGAGTTCTCTGATGAGTAACAAGAGCTGATTTCTGACCAAAGCATTTCCCACATTCAGAACACGAAAACGGCTTCTCTCCTGTGTGAACTCTTAGATGTTCTACAACATTTGATTTCCGACTGAAACATTTCCCACATTCTGGACATGAAAATGGCTTCTCTCCTACATGAGTCCTCTCATGCTTAACAAGAGCAGATCTTTTGCAAAAACTTTTCCCACATTCGGAACATGAGAATGGTTTTTGACCTGTGTGAATTTTTGAATGTTCCATAAGGTTTGTTTTCTGGCTAAAACATTTCCCACATTCTGTACAGGAAAACGGCTTCTCTCCTGTGTGAACTCTTAGATGTTTCACAAGATACGATTTCTTCCTGAAACATTTCTCACATTGTGAACATGGAAACGGCTTCTCTCCTGTGGCAGTTCTTTGAGGCTCCACAGGATTTGATTTCTGACTAAAATACTCTCCACATTTTGAAATTGAAAGTGGTCTTTCATCCCTGTGAATTATTTCATTAGACTGATTCTGTGATTGACTCAGTGATTGATTAGATGAAGGTTTCTTGTGGCCAGTGGTATCGGTGGATAGATCTCCAGTGTGAAGGACTGAGGATACATTAGCTTGTGTGACATTGTTATCTTCTGCCTCTTCACATGAAAGGAGATGTCCGTGGAAATCTCTTGTGTCGTCCTCATCTGGAAAAAAAAAAAAAATCTTGTTTTGTTTTCTCAAAGTATTTTTTTTTTAAATGAACAAATCAAATAAGAAAAGACACAAAGTATACAGGACATGGAAAAAAACAGGATAATGTACAATTTCACACGCTCTTCTAAAAAAAGAAAAGAAAGACCAAAGAAGCCATCATGGCATTCAGAAGTGATTTATCTGTACATGTCCTAGAGCAGCAGTGGTGAACCTATGGCACGGGTTCTCAGAGCCCTCTCTGTGGGCACCCGCACCCTAGAAAAACTTCAGATATCGGCTGCTCTCTGATTCTCTGAACTTTCTATCAGTTTCCCATGAATAAAGACATTTACAGTTAAAAAAAGATTTACGAAAGTCTCTTACCTTTCACTGAAATAGATGAAGATTTTTCAAGGTCATTCGTCATTCCACCAGAACTTTCCTGCAAGATTAAAGAAAAGAGAAAACTTTACTCCACCAGAAGTTTATCTTATATCCAGGCAAAGATCAAACAGCCCTAAAGACATGAACCAGGAGAAGGATCTCCTGACGTGGTGATCGGACAGGATCAACATTCAGACATCTTACACATCAACACAAAGGTTTCTGACATTTTTCTGCATGAAATGATCTGATCCTATCCTGTAGGGGGCGCTGTGCTCATCTCCTCCAGTTCTTACATCATTTAGTAACGTCTCTGCTTCTAACCTTCTTACATTATTATGTATATATATATATTTGTACAGTTTTATAAGGATAAATAAAACTTCTCCTCATAACTGAGGGTCTCGGGCCTCCTATCACTCTTGATGCTGATCTTTTACTTTTTTATTATTAAATGCCTAAAAACTGAAGTACAGGAGAAGCAGCTGACTGGCATTGTGCTGTGAGGCTCAGATTAAATCTACATTGAACTACCTTAACCCCTTCAGGACCCTGGAATTTTCCATTTTTGTGTTTTCGTTTTTTTACTCTCCCCTTCCCACAGTCCTAACTTTTTTATTTTTCCGTTCACATAGCTTATTTTTGGGGGGACAAGTTGGCACCATTTACATGCCATGTAGTGGGAAGCGGAAAATTTGTGGTAAAATTGACCTGTTCTCTACATTCTCCAGGTCAGTACGGTTACAACAATACCACACCTGTATATTTTTTATTGAATTTTAATACTGGAAAAAAAAACCTTTGAGAAAACAAATCTATATTTTATCACCACATTCTGACCCCTATAACTTTTTTGTAGTTATGTGTACAGGACTGTGTGAGGGCTCATTTTTTGCAGGACTGTACTTGCATCTGTACTTTTCAGTGATACCAATTTGAAGTGTGTGTGACTTTTTGATCACTTTTTATAAAAAAAAAATTATTGGGGAGTTGAAGTGACAAAAAATAGCGAATTTGGTGTTTTTATTTTTTCCTTTTACACCATTTGTCGCCATTGATATTGTTATATTTTAATTCTATGGACATTTTTGCACGTAACGATGTCCATGACATTTATTTTTTTTATTGGTTAAGTATTTTTATTTATATTTAAGGAAAGGGGGGTGATTTGAACTTTTATATTTTTTTTATGTTTAAAAAAACTTGTTTTTACTTTTTTTTAAGTCACCATCATTAGATTGCCCATAGTGTTCTTTGATGGCTATATAGCTCATTACTGATCAAATGCTGCCACCTAGTGGCCTTTTTTTTGGTATATACGTGAAATAGATGCCGAAGCCTGCTTGAGGCTTCAGACCACATGCATACATGTGCCCCAGGTGTCTGCTATTTAAAATAGCAGAAACCCGGCAGCTAAAGCGCCCACTGCACGTGCGAGCGGGCGCCATCTTTAGGGAGCGGACTTCCGCCATACATGTACGGTGTAGGTCCTTAAGGGGTTAAAGGTTTAAAGGGGTTGATCAAGAATTCAGTAGGATGGGTGACGAGTGTCTGATCGGTGGGCTGCCCTGTTTGAATGGAGCAGCGATCAAGCATGTGTGCTGCAGCTCCACTCAACTCTAAGGGATTGCTGGAGACAGCCAAGCTCTGGACTTCTCTTCAGCAGTCCCATAGACTTTGGATGGAGAGACAGCTCGTATACTCTTCTCTTCAGCAGTCCCATAGACTTTGGATGCAGACACAGCTCGTATACTCTTCTCTTCGGCAGTCCCATAGACTTTGGATGGAGAGACAGCTCGTATACTCTTCTCTTCGCAGTCCCATAGACTTTGGATGGAGAGACAGCTCGTATACTCTTCTCTTCAGCAGTCCATAGACTTGATGAGAGACAGCTCGTATACTCTTCTCTTCGCAGTCCCATAGACTTTGGATGGAGAGACAGCTCGTATACTCTTCTCTTCGGCAGTCCCATAGACTTTGGATGGAGAGACAGCTCATATACTCTTCTCTTCAGCAGTCCCATAGATTTTGGATGGAGAGCACAGCTCGTATACTCTTCTCTCAGCAGTCCCATAGACTTTGGATGGAGAGACAGCTCGTATACTCTTCTCTTCAGCAGTCCCATAGACTTTGGATGGAGAGACAGCTCGTATACTCTTCTCTTCAGCAGTCCCATAGACTTTGGATGGAGAGACAGCTCGTATACTCTTCTCTTCGGCAGTCCCATAGATTTTGGATGGAGAGACAGCTCGTATACTCTTCTCTTCAGCAGTCCCATAGACTTTGGATGGAGAGACAGCTCGTATACTCTTCTCTTCGGCAGTCCCATAGATTTTGGATGGAGAGACAGCTCGTATACTCTTCTCTTCAGCAGTCCCATAGACTTTGGATGGAGAGACAGCTTGTATACTCTTCTCTTCAGCAGTCCATTAGACTTTGGATGGAGAGAGACAGCTCGTATACTCTTCTCTTCGGCAGTCCCATAGACTTTGGATGGAGAGGCAGCTCGTATATCTTCTCTTCAGCAGTCCCAATAGACTTTGGATGGAGAGACAGCTCGTATATTCTCTCTTCAGCAGTCATTAGACTTTGGATGGAGAGACAGCTCGTATACTCTTCTCTTCGGCAGTCCATAGACTTTGGGATGGAGAGACAGCTCGTATATTCTTCTCTTCAGCAGTCCATTAGACTTTGGATGGAGAGACAGCTCGTATACTCTTACTCTTCGGCAGTCCCATAGACTTTGGATGGAGAGACAGCTCGTATACTCTTCTCTTCGGCAGTTCCCATAGACTTTGGATGGAGAGCAGCTCGTATACTCTTCTCTCAGCAGTCCCATAGACTTTGGATGGAGAGACAGCTCATATACTCTTCTCTTCGCAGTCCCATAGACTTTGGATGGAGAGACAGCTCGTATACTCTTCTCTTCAGCAGTCCCATAGACTTTGGATGGAGAGACAGCTCGTATACTCTTCTCTTCAGCAGTCCATTAGACTTTGGATGGAGAGACAGCTCGTATACTCTTCTCTTCGGCAGTCCCATAGACTTTTGGATGGAGAGACAGCTCGTATCTTTCTCTTCGGCAGTCCCATAGACTTTGGATGGAGAGACAGCTCGTATACTCTTCTCTTCAGCAGTCCCATAGACTTTGGATGGAGAGACAGCTCGTATACTCTTCTCTTCAGCAGTCCCATAGACTTTGGATGGAGAGACAGCTCGTATACTCTTCTCTTCAGCAGTCCCATAGACTTTGGATGAGAGACAGCTCGTATACTTTTCTCTTCAGCAGTCCCATAGACTTTGGATGGAGAGACAGCTCGTATTTCTTCTTCAGCAGTCCATAGACTTTGGATGGAGAGACGCTCGTATACTCTTCTCTCAGTCCCATCGGCAGCTCGTCCCATAGACTTTGGATGGAGAGACAGCTCGGTATTTCTTCTCTTCAGCAGTCCCATAGACTTTGGATGGAGAGACAGCTCGTATACTCTTCTCTTCAGCAGTCCCATAGACTTTGGATGGAGAGACAGCTCGTATACTCTTCTCTTCAGCAGTCCCATAGACTTTTGGATGGAGAGACAGCTCGTATACTCTTCTCTTCAGGCAGTCCCATAGACTTTGGATGAGAGACAGCTCGTATATCTCTTCTCTTCAGCAGTCCCATTAGACTTTGGATGGAGAGACAGCTCGTATACTCTCTTCTCTTCGGCAGTCCCATAGACTTTGGATGGAGAGGCAGCTCGTATACTCTTCTCTTCAGCAGTCCCATAGACTTTGGATGAGAGGACAGCTCGTATACTCTTCTCTTCAGCAGTCCATAGACTTTGGATGATGGAGAGACAGCTCGTATACTCTTCTCTTCGGACAGGTCTCAAGACTTTGGATGGAGAGACAGCTCGTATACTCTTCTCTTCCAGTCCATAGACTTTGGATGGAGAGACAGCTCGTATACTCTTCTCTTCAGCAGTCCATTAGACTTTGGATGGAGAGACAGCTCGTATACTCTTCTCTTCGGCAGTCCCATAGACTTTGGATGGAGAGACAGCTCGTATACTCTTCTCTTCAGCAGTCCCATAGACTTTGGATGGAGAGGACAGCTCGTATACTCTTCTCTTCAGCAGTCCCATAGACTTTGGATGGAGAGACAGCTCGTATACTCTTCTCTTCGCAGTCCCAAGACTTTGGATGGAGAGACAGCTCGTATACTCTTCTCTTCGGCAGTCCCATAGACTTTGGATGGAGAGGTCAGCTCGTATACTCTTCTCTTCAGCAGTCCCATAGATTTTGGATGGAGAGACAGCTCGTATACTCTTGCTCTTCAGCAGTCCCATAGACTTTGGATGGAGAGACAGCTCGTATTACTCTTCTCTTTCAGCAGTTCCATAGACTTTGGATGGAGAGGACAGCTCGTATACTGCTTCTCTTCGGCAGTCCCATAGACTTTGGATGGGAAGTATACCCGGCAGCTCGTTGGATGGACCGTCGTTCCTCTTCGGCAGTCCCAGTAAGACTTTGGATGGGAGAAGCTAACGTATATTCTTTCTCTTCGGCAGTCCATTAGACTTTGGATGAGAGACAGCTCGTATACTCTTTCGAGTCCCATAGACTTTGATGAGAGACAGCTCGTATACTCTTCTCTTCAGCAGTCCATAGACTTGGATGGAGAGACAGCTCGTATACTCTTCTCTTCGCAGTCCATAGACTTCTTGGATGGAGAGACAGCTCGTATACTCTTCTCTTCAGCAGTCCATAGACTTTGGATGGAGAGCAGCTCGTATACTCTTCTCTTCAGCAGTCCCATAGACTTTGGATGGAGAGACAGCTCGTATACTCTTCTCCTTCAGCAGTCCATTAGACTTTGGATGGAGAGACAGCTCGTATACTCTTCTCTTCGGCAGTCCCATAGACTTTGGATGGAGAGCAGCTCAGCTCGTATCCTTCTCTTCAGCAGTCCATAGACTTTGGATGGAGAGACAGCTCGTATACTCTTCTCTTCAGCAGTCAGCCATAGACTTTGGATGAGAGACAGCTCGTATACTCTTCTCTTCAGCAGTCCCATAGACTTTGGATGGAGAGACAGCTCGTATACTCTTCTCGTTCAGCAGTCCATAGACTTTGGATGGAGAGACAGCTCGTATACTCTTCTCTTTCAGCAGTCCCATAGACTTTGGATGGAGAGACAGCTCGTATACTCTTCTCTTTCGGCAGTCCCATAGACTTTGGATGGAGAGAGACAGCTCGTATACTCTTCTCAAGCAGTCCCATAGACTTTGGATGGAGAGACAGCTCGTATACTCTTCTCTTCACATCCATAGACTTTGGATGGAGAGAGACAGCTCGTATACTCTTCTCTTCAGCAGTCCCATAGACTTGGATGGAGAGACAGCTCGTATACTCTTCTCTTCAGCAGTCCCATAGACTTTTTGGATGGAGAGACAGCTCGTATACTCTCTCTCTTCAGCAGTCCCATAGACTTTGGATGAGAGAGCACAGCTTCGCAGCTCGTCCCATCGACTTTGGATGGAGAGACAGCTCGTATACTCTTCTCTTCAGCAGTCCCATAGACTTTGGATGGAGAGACAGCTCGTATACTCTTCTCTTCGCAGTCCCATAGACTTTGGATGGAGAGACAGCTCGTATACTCTTCTCTTCAGCAGTCCCATAGACTTTGGATGGAGAGACAGCTCGTATACTCTTCTCTTCAGCAGTCCATTAGACTTGGATGGAGAGGACAGCTCGTATACTCTTCTCTTCTCTTCGGCAGTCCCATAGACTTTGGATGGAGAGACAGCTCGTATACTCTTCTCTTCAGCAGTCCCATAGACTTGGATGGAGAGACAGCTCTATACTCTTCTCTTCAGGCAGTCCCATAGACTTTGGATGGAGAGACAGCTCGTATACTCTTCTCTTCGGCAGTCCCATAGACTTTGGATGGAGAGACAGCTCGTATACTCTTCTCTTCAGCAGTCCCATAGACTTTGGATGGAGAGACAGCTCGTATACTCTTCTCTTCAGCAGTCCCATAGACTTTGGATGGAGAGACAGCTCGTATACTCTTCTCTTCAGCAGTCCATTAGACTTCGATACCTAGAATATTCACTGCTCAATTAAGACAGGGAATATGGAAACTCTATTCCGGTGATAGGTGGGAGTCATAATGGTTGGAGCTCCATAGATTTGACACTTATGACCTTTCCTGTGGATATGTGGTATGGTTAAATCTTCGGAATTAACCACTATTAACTTACCCCCCTGTCACCATGCTGCGCCACTGCAGTACACTGCCAGGACTTATGAGCTTGTGCACATAATGGAGAGGACCTCCTGAACGGAAGCTCATAAATTATCTCAATAACTTACATTGGAACATGGCGGTGGGGTGAGGGGGAAGGATAGACATGTAAAGTACTGATTGTAGGTCAGGGTCAGTAGTACTGGACTTAATAGTGAATAATCAAGGTCACAGATTCACTCTACCACAGCCTCTTATGAAACCAGAAAACCATTTGCAATCACAACTGACCACAGCCACCAATAATAAGATGTAATGGAGCGCCCAGTATACTCCACTGCTGCTGGGGGAGGTCACTCACTACATCATATATAATCGTCTATAGAGGAGTTGTAGAACCTCAGCTTCATCTACCTGATGATCCAGTGGGATATTTGGTTTCTCCTCTGGACAGTCCTGGGAATACAGAGGACTGGGACATCTCTCTGGTGGATTTCTCTGACTGGATCCATCTATAGGAAATACACACAGTGATGAATACATTGTCTATATGTGAGGATCAGATGATGGAGGAATCTGACTCTCAGAACTGTTCTCTACATGGAAGGTCTCCTCTTACCCGGTGATATGAGGGACTGGTGATTCTCCATCATGACCGTCCTTGTACAGATCCTTGTGTTCTTCTAAATACTTCCCACTCCTCCATGGAGAAATAGACAGTGACATCCTGACACCTTATATGGAACCTGACAACACAAGGACACAGTCATTACCAGACCCCTCCCTTGGTGTTATTGTATAATGTCCCAGCATTCCCAGTCACGCTCCACCTCTCCGCTCAGCGAGCTCAGTGATCCTGGTGGTAAGTTCTAGAGATCTTCTGCTCATGTATCAGGGAATGAGGTGGAGGCTCGGTGATGGGGCTCTGGGTACCTGCTCCATCCTCCTGACACACGGGGTGTCACACACTCACCAGACGACTTCTTCACTACTGTGTAATCCTGTGTATGGGGAGATGCCGATCACTACAGAGATTCTAAGAATCCTTCACCTTTCCAGACATTTCCCTGGTTTATTACTAGAGATAAGAGTGATGTCATGTGAGACTCTCACCTCTCCAGTTATCAAGGAGATGATCTCCAGGGTGAGGTCTAATATCCTCGCAGCCATGAGGTCTCTGTCCTTCTCCATCCTTGGTGGGTCAGTGATGGTAAGGTCCATCAGCTTTAAAAAGAAGAGAGTCCTGAACCTAAGGAACCTGAGGAAAACAAGGACTGAGAGCAAATCACATCTGGAAGAAGATCTCACATAAAGTGTCTTAAGGGCTGGATATTATTAAAGGAGTTGTCCCATCTGAAGAACCTATTACTTCTATGGATATAGAATCTAATTAGGGATCCAGTCACCTGGAATTAATGGAGTGGTGGTCATGTCATCGTTCCATTCAACTCTATACCACTGCAGTCGTCTTCTCTTTGTCAGTCCCATAGAGGTGAAGCACATATGTGACTGCTGCTCCGTTCTCTCCAGAGGTGAACCCCCACCAATCAGATACTTGTTCCTGTGGCCATTTGTTGCTATTGTCTGCCGCTGTAAAAGGTCCTTAAACAAGTAGTGACCTACCTTCTATACTGTCAATATGGGCAGAAATCTTTACTACTGATGGGTCTTCCTCCTACCGAGCTGTTGACCCTAATATATTAGTCCGCTGGCCGCTCCTGCTATATAGAGAATACAGCATTAGGCCCTATTCATACCACCTTATTTTTGCTCTGTATCTGATCTGCTTTTTTTGCAGATCGCACACGGACTCATTCATTGCAAAAAAAAAAAAAACGGTCAGCACACCGCGTATGTCCGTTCTGCAGACCCACAAAAAAAGATAGAACATGTCCTGTTCTTGTCCGTTTTGAGGACAAGGATAAGCATTGTTACAATGGATCCGCAAAAAAAAAAAAAAGGATGCAACACGAACGATGACATCCTTTTTTTTTTTTTTACTCAAAATACCTATGATCGTGTGAGTACACCCTCATACAGGACACACTGCAGTAAACCACATACAGCAGCCAGATCTCAGCTTCCAGCCCTTTACCTGGAAGTATTTCTCTAATCTTCATAAGAAATTACCAGGACGGTTCTTGTAGACATCAGGTCTGGTGAGACGCTCCTGCATTCTAATAAACCGAGGACCAAGTCACACATCCCCCGACCAATAACTGACCTGCAGATCTCACCTCCTGGGGCTGCAGGACCTGTGATAACGTCACACTGGTCACATGACAGGAAGTGCTGAACAGTGAAAACGCTCCCCCCTTTACTCCTCCCCTCATGTGACTGATCACATGATCATGACATCATTAAAGGTCCTGCAGTCACTAGGATATAAAATATTTAGTTTGTGTCTAGATTGGAATTGCTCCTCTCACAGAGATGTAACATCCGAAGTGGCTTTGCTCAAAACTTCGGAATAATGCTGTACGGAGATCTGTCTCTGTACAGCATTAAAATGTATGGGCTCCTAAGAGCTGAAGTCAGTTATCTTTGAAGTTGAACGAGTGTCATCAGCAGGTTGCAACAGAGATACAGAGAGACTGGAAGAGTCACAGAAAGGCTGAGAAGTGGACGTCCTTTGGCCACTGGATGATGAATGCCACACAACTCCAGGCAATATAAGGGAGGGAGAGGTAACCCAGCAATCTCAGACAGAAGTTTAAGTACCTCCTACCAACAAGGGAGCTTGATAGGGCAGCTCCGCCACATATGTGCTAGAGTACCCCTCTCTCCACCCACCCGCCAACAGAGGGGACTGTATGTAGGGTCAATATGCACTATATTAGCAGGAGTGAGATACCAATCAAGCTGAAGTTTACAGTTCTGCTCAATGTGACTGATGCAATTAGAGCTAGACATCGCCCATAAAAAGCATCATGCCAATCGCTGATCGGCCAGTCACAACCTAAGGTTTCCTACTATTTTACCTTAAAACCAAGTTTGTTGTCTGAGTTAGGGCTCAGGGCCAGATATGCAGTAGAAAGACCTCTCACAGAGGGTATACGACTACTAAATAACAAACCAATTGCAGTAGTCCTTGGCTCTGGATTGAGTGGAGTTTAATGCCAATGACCATGTGCAGAATCTGTAGGTATTGATACAGATGTAGCAGCACTAGCGATCACAGGAGAATCACGTGAGCGCAGAACAATATCGTAAATAGAGTATGCATCTGATGATTTGTACGCTAATGCTATTGATTGTACGCTAATGCGAACGCATTCGTATGCTAATGCTATGCATTGTACGCTACTGCGTACGCATTCGTATGCTAATGCTATTCATTGTACGCTAATGCAAACGCATTAGCATACGAATGCTATGCATTGTACGCTACTGCGCACGCATTTGTATGCTAATGCGTACCAGTTTACCTAATTAGCGTACTTTTACTGTGAGTGAAAGGAGTGAAAGAGGAGAAGTCGCGATTCGTTAGCAACATTATGCGAAAACAGTGATCGCTAGGGCTGCTAGTAGGGATGAGCAAATTTCTTGAAAATTCGATTCGGCTGATTCGCCGAATTTTACAAAAAAATGCGCTTAGTTGCGAAATAATTTGTGTAGTGGGTGCAATGACAGGGAGCTGCGATAGCGCTGCCATCTTTGTACCCCTCAGATGCCGCGTTCATACATGATCGCGGCGTCTGAGTGTAAAAACAGTGTAAAATAAACATTAAAAAATATATTAAATCAAACTTACCTCCTCCATTTGCTCGCGACGGGCCAGCCGCCGCCATCTTGCTTGAAGATCTGGAGCGAAATCTCGCGCGGTGTGTGACTACGTCATCGCGCCGGCCGGCGTGGTGACGTCATACGTCACTACGCGCGGGATTTCGCCCGGGATCTTCAATCAAGATGGCGGCTGGCGGCCCGTCGCGAGCAAATGGAGGAGGTAAGTATGGATTTTTTTGTTTTTTACACTATTTCAGGATAAATCGATTCGCTGACACGAAGCATAAGGAAATTCGGCTTCTAGGCGAATCGAATTTATCCTGAAATTCGATTCGTGGGATTCGATTCGCTCATCTCTAGCTGCTACATCTGTAGACGTAAGAGTTAGGCAATTGGTTAGTCTGATTGGTTAGACAGATTTCAAGTTGTTATTATCCACTTTTTGATTTAGTTGCGATAAACCCCCTTTCCCAAACATCAATAGGAAGATCTGGAGTAAAATAAATGTAAAGGCAAGTAGTGTCATTTCTGAGTTGTTAGGACTAAACAAACTTGCATTGCAGTTAAAATGATGCCAGGTCCAGATAGCTGCTCACATGGTCAAGAGAGAGAGAAGCCCAGATACAGGCACCAAAGAGTGTCCAGCTAGAAGTCCGCTGAGGGAATTCTTTTAAGTAAATGTGGACTGTACTTCCAACCATGATTGGAAGAAGAGGATCACCATTCCCTACTCTGATCTATGAGGTTCGCCTTATATGGTAATAGTGGAGGATATCTGGTGTACCTTGACCTCCTTTATGAAGATGAGGGTAGAGTGTGTGATGTTTCACCCTGGGGGATTAGTCTCCACAGATAAATTTGAGCATATCTGTTTATAGAGAATAGAATATCCAAAAATGACTTCGTGGCACACTGCCGGTTGATGCTGGATGTCGGGTTCCCACCCCGTCTTTAGTAAAATGAAGAACTCCAGCACAGTCACAGTATATGCAAGTGAAGATTTATTTGGTATGTGGCCCAATATAACAAGTGACGTTTCGGCCTATCTGGCCTTTTTTAAACTGTGGCACAAAAATATAACAAAAGTAACATAGTGACATCCGTATGGTGAAGGAGACATGTGTAGAGGGATACTCCTGAGTATAAGTTTAACCATTCATTTGTTGTTATCCATAGTATTCCAGTTCGCTGTTTTACCATATGAGTTATCTTATTTTTAGGCTAAGGACCAAGTAGTAGGTAGGTTGGTATCTAGAGCATTACATATTTTTTATATTTTATACACGGATGCGTCCCCTCCTAATTTGTGGGTAACCGATCAAAAATACAGTCAATACAGTCAGCTTTAAAAGGGCATAGCGCTGTGGATGACACTGTTAAAGGGGTATTCCGGTTACCTGCTACCCACTGTATTTCCTCATAAATTACCATGGCATCGACCTGTAATTTAGGCCACTCTAAAAAAAAGGACTTAAACGGCCCGCCCCCAGGTCCCGCTTAACCACGCACCCGACCCAGTCAGGCCATGTCCCCTCCCACTCTGCAGCCAATGGGGATTGAAAAAATAAAGGTAAAAATCAACTTCTGTCAGCTGCAGGTGTGGGAGGGAGAGTGACTTTCTCTCTGCAGCTCTTGCTCAGACTGCAAAGTGTTGCTGTCTGAGAGTGAGCTGTTCAAAAGGACATCCCTGTGTCCATCTAGGCCCTCCACTGGACGGAGGACAGGGAGTCTGAAAGCCGGACTGTCCGGCCTAAAACCGGACCTCTGGCTACCCTAGGGGCAGGCTGCTTTTAGGACGGCCAGACGTCCAGTTTCAGGCCGGACAGTCCTGTTTTCTGGCTCCCTATCCTTCATCCGGCGCAGTGCCTGGACGGACGCAGGGATGTCCATCCTTTCAGTAGCTCACACTCAGACAGCAGCATTGTGCTGTCTGAGCGTGAGTTGCAGCAACTGACTGAGGCTTCTCTCACCCCCAGTCAGTCACTAAAGCCCGCAGACATGGCTCCCTGTGGCTGACTGAGGGGGAGAGAAGCACCTGGCTGTCCCTAGCTCACCTTCAGGTCAGGAACTACTTCTTCTCCTCCGTGTCTTCATGGAGCTGGGGTGTGTGGCTTCATGTTTTGGGGCGTGGCTTCACGTCTGGGGGGGGGCAGTGAGGTTTCAGCTTTCTGGGGTGAAGTCAGGGGCCACCCTAGCTGCTGTGGAAGCCACAGTTAAAGGGGAGGGAGCTGTGGATGTTACTGTTAAGGGGGCAGGCTGCTGTGGAGGTCACTGTTAAAGGGGCGGGCACTGTGGAGGTCACTGTTAAGGGATGATGGGACTGTGAAGGCCACTATTAAAGGGGCAACTGGGTACTGTGAGGTCACTGTTAAGGGAGCGGAGTACTATAACAGTTACTGTTAAAGGGGCAGTCACTGTGGAGGTCTCTGTCAAGGGGGCCAGGAATGGTGGAGGTCAGTTAAGGGGACTGTAACTTATAGTCAGTGTTAAGGGGTGGGTGCTGTAGAGGTCACTGCGGGTCCCTGTGGAGGTCACTGTCAAGGGGTTGAGGTGCTGTGGAACTCACTGTTAAAGGGGCTGGCTGCTGTGAAGGTCAAAGTTAAGGGGGTGGACTGCTGTGGAGGTTCCATTTTAAGGAAACGGGGCACTGTGGGGGGGGCATTGTTAAGGAGTTGGGGTGTTGTAGAGGTCACTCTCGATATCTTTTAACAACACACACACAAACATTAAATGAAATAGATGAAATATACTCGGGCGAAGCCGGGTGCTTCTGCTAGTATATTATATACAACAGACACGTTTAAGTCTCTTTTCTTCTGACGCTTGTCATAGAACTGGAGCAGAGTCCCAAACTCAGTCGCAATTTGTAATCCACATAGGTAAAATTGTAATCCAAATGGGTAAAAAAAAAGCAGCAAAGGTTCCTTAAAAAACCCTCTTTCAAGGGGCTCCCCAAATAACCTGAAAAGGGGGAAAAAAGGATGAGGCACATGAATGTGCAACTTAATTTCCTGAGTTGCCTCGTCCTCCTCCGGCGCTGGAGAAAGGGGCGGAACTACCAGGGAGGAGTCTGCATCGCTGAATTGAATTCGTACGCAACAGCGTATAGAGTAACTACCAGGGAAAAGTCTGCATCGCTGAATTGAATTCGTACGCGACAGCGTATAGAGTAACTAAATTATACGTAGAATAGCGTATAATTTATAGGACACACTACGTAGCGAATGCGTACAAAAGCGAAGCAAATTACCTAATATTCGGATTCGCTTTGCAGCTGAAAAATCCCAAGATTCGATATGAATCTACGAAGCGGCAAATAGATTCGCTCATCTCTAGTAGATTCCAACAATTAATATTTTATATTCATATTTGAAGTGCCTAGGTTAGTAAAGCTATGCTGGGGAATCTCTCAGGCATGCTATTCACTAAGGGGTTCATATGGGAAGAATGATACAGGCCAGAAATATGTCTTGCAATTGTGTTTCCTTGCATTTGATTAGCCATACTCCTCTCATTACACCAGATGGGAAGGAAGACCTTTTAAAAATGTCATTTCAGTATATAAACATGTTCAGATACATGGATATGCAACCAGGATTGTAGTTCTGTCCAACTTCAAGCTTTTACTCCACAATACAAACAAATGTCTTATTCTTTCATCCATTTTTAATTCTATAACTGCCTAGATGTGTATGCCATGCTTATTTCACCATTTTTGTAATCTTTTGAAACACTGTGAAAAAAGACGCAATGCAGGCAGAGAGGATGGGAGTAGTTTTAAAGGTTCTCCTGCCTGGTATAAATTGGGGTGCCCTTTGTGTAGTTGGTGGTTGGTAGTTTGAGGTGCAAAGCAGGGCTCTCTGAGACGAGGTGTAATGCAACAAGGTCATGCATTTTACTGCAGCAGTTGGTGGATGGTTCACTCGAGCACTGTACACATTAAGCACAGTCAATACAGTTGGCATTCCCAAGGTTGTGTGTGTGAGAGAGTGGGCAGTTTACTAGTTCCTTCTGAGTCTCTTTCTCCCATCAGACAGTATAGTCTCTTCAGTCCAGCCTAAGGGGTGCACTTTTTTTTATATATATCTGTATCTCTCAATCTCTATTCATTTCAAATGCAGCAATACGTTCCTAGCTACTGGGTGTAGTTTTTTATTTCAGACAGATGGTCAAGCTCTCTCTTAATTATCTTAAGGGACAAATCAATATGCAAGAAAGTTTATAGCTCGAAATGTATGCATTGTCTTTTCTGCCAAATATTTCCCCACACTCTCTTTGTAAAAGCCACTGCAACTTCTGTTAAGTTCAGTTTTCTTTACCTCAAGGGCTGGCACTTGTCTTCCAGGGCTGATGTCTCCCTATCTGTTGCTCCTCTCATGCACAGCTAACTCTCAGCAACACACTGACTCAGCAACCTCCTAGCTAAAAGGGTAGAACCAGCCAACACTTTGTTACTGTAGCTTAGGGTTTGGCTGGATTTTTAACTCCCTACTCTCCACACACAATGTTTGGTATATATAATACACAAAATATGGCATGCACGGGAGAAGGAGGAGGAGCATGGGGCGTAGCTGAGGCTCGCTCCTGCCGGCTAGCTCATGATCTCCCTGGAAGACCGGGTGTGTCCCTGTTTACCCCATGCTAACCTGGACTGGAGAGGCCTTGCCGCGAGGGGAGTCTGCTGGCGGATTGGCGGTCGTGTTCTCTCCCGGGGGCTGGTGCAGTTCCATCCGTGTGGCTCCGGGTGGTAGCGGGAGACGGGGAGGATTTGATCCGTCCTCTCGTGAGACTTCGGAGCCGGCGTCCCACGTGACCGAAGTCCGGGTGGTGAAGCGCCGTGGAGCTGGTGAGGGAGAGGCGCTTCTGCCTGTCGGCTGGTGTTGGACTGGGGGGGGTCTCTGCTCTCCCCCTTCCTGATTGCCCTGCAGGATTTGTGGTGGCTGTCCCTGCGGTATGGAGGGAGGTGGAGGCCCTTGATGGGTGTCGGCTGATTCCTGCTTACTCCTAGGATGTCGGTGAGGTCTGCCGGTGGCACTGAAGTCATTGTGGTCTTTGTAGCCCGGGCGGGTCTCTAAGTTATAAAACTAACAGACTATGGTGGCATAAGATTGTGCTGCCTGTGCAGTGATTGTATTGTGGCCCTTGTGGCCTGTGTGGGGCTCTAGTTATAATACTAACTGTTTATGACTGTACAAGCCTGTGGCAGTGAGTGCATCGAGGACCTGGTAGCTGGTGCTGGACTTTAAGTTATAATACCAACCGTTTATGACTGCATAAGCCTGTGGCTGTGATCGCAATGTGCAGTTGAAACCTCTGCTGGATCTTAAGTTACAATACTAACCGTTTAAGACTGTATAAACCTGTGGCAGTGAACGCATCGTGGCCCGGGCTGGATCCCAAGTTATAATATTTACCGTTTAGGAATGCAGACGCCTGTGGTTGTGAATATATTGTGGCCCCTGCAGCCTGTGCTAGATCTTAAGTTATAATATTAACCGTTTAATGACTGCACAAGCCTGTGGCAGTGAACGCATCGTGCCCCCTGTAGCCTGTGGTGGATCCTAAGTTATAATACTAACCGTCTACGATTGTATAAGCCTGGACCAGTGAACGTACTGTGGCCCCTGCGGCCTGTGCCGGATTTCAAGTTAGAATATTATCTGTTTAAGACGGCATATAAGTTATAATACTAACCGTTTAAGATTACATAAGTCTGTGGCAGTGAACGCATTGTGGCCCCTGTAGCCTGTGTCGGATCCCAAGTTATAACACTAACCGTTTAAGATTGCCTAAGCCTGAGGCAGTGAACGTATCGTGGCCCCTGTAGTTTGTGCTGGATTCTAAGTTACAATACTAATCGTTTATGACTGCATAAGTCAGCGGCAGTGAACGCACTGTGGCACTCGCAAATCTGCGCTGGACTTTAAGTTATAATACTAATCGTTTAGGACTGTATAAGCCTGGTTGCACTGAATTGCCCTGCGTCTATCTCTCTGCCCGGGCCTGGACTATCTCTTCAGTGTGCTCTGAAATAGTCTTGGATCTTTAAAGCTTGTATTTAGATATACTGTATATACACTAATTGGGGGCATTGGTGTGGCCGTAATGAGTACTAAGGCCAAGAAAGTAGATGCCATGGCTAAGGAAAAGGAAAAAAAGGATAGACGGGTATCTGGGAAAGTTGATCAGCATTTTGGTTCCCCTGCTGGCAAAGAGAAGGAGATAGCTAAATCTAGGGGAATGCAAGTTGATGGTAGTGATGGTTTCACCCATTTGGGGATAGATAAGCCACAGAATCCTACGGAACACCCAGACTGGTTGGGGGAATTGATGCAGGCTATAAAGAAGTGTGATAACTCTATAGGGGATTTATCCCTAAAGGTTGACTCAATCGGTACGGATATTTCTATTATAAAAAATGAAATGAATAAAGTCCGGGAGAGAATGAGAGAAGTGGAACAAAGGGTTAGTGATCTGGAAGACTTTATGACAGAAATGCGTAAAAAAACGGAGCAGTTTGAGAATGATAATGAAATTCTGAAACAAAAAGTAACTGATCTAGAGAATAGGTCTCGCCATTCTAATCTGCGAGTAGTAGGCCTCCCAGAAGGAGCTGAAGGGAAGGACTCAGTCTTATTTATTCAGAATTGGCTTAAAGATATTATGGGTCATGACTATTTGTCTAAAAACTTCTGCGTTGAAAGGGCACATAGGGTCCCGGGTAAGTCTCCTGTTCCGGGAGGATCTCCCCGACCAATGATCATTAAACTGTTAAGTTATGTAGACCGGGACCTGATATTACGTAAGAAGAGAATATTAGGGGAGGTCTGCTATAATAAGAGTGTGATTTCTATATATCCTGATTACGCTCTGGAAACTCAAAAGAAGCGTCTGTCTTTCTTCCAGGTCAAAAAGCGCCTGCAATTAAATAATATTAAGTATTCCCTTCTTTTTCCGGTGAAACTTAGGATTGTATATAATGAAAGCAATAAGAGTAGAAATAAATTTAAATATATGTGGCGCTATGCCGACTAAAGATAAAAAAGGAAGTCCTTAGTTACACAGATTTGCAAATGCGTGATCATGCCCACTCACCATACGTCACGGTAACTTCCTGTGGAGTGGGTCCCTACACTCGTCTATGCCTCTGTTCAGACTACATCCAAGTCTCCATGGTTCAGGGCGTGTGGAACCAGCTAAATAGATATCCTATCAGGAAGTCCTAGGTGAATGGGCGTCGTCAGGTCCAAAAAGAGCTTGCGAGGCTCAGTATATAACAATAAAAATTATAATAAAAAGTTTGGACCAACGATATATATATATATATTTTTTCATAAGTGCATATCCATAAAGCAGAACTATGGGTATATAAAGGTATGGTTGCACAACATATAATAAACAATAAGAGTAGAAATAAATTTAAATATATGTGGCGCTATGCCGACTAAAGATAAAAAAGGAAGTCCTTAGTTACACAGATTTGCAAATGCGTGATCATGCCCACTCACCATACGTCACGGTAACTTCCTGTGGAGTGGGTCCCTACACTCGTCTATGCCTCTGTTCAGACTACATCCAAGTCTCCATGGTTCAGGGCGTGTGGAACCAGCTAAATAGATATCCTATCAGGAAGTCCTAGGTGAATGGGCGTCGTCAGGTCCAAAAAGAGCTTGCGAGGCTCAGTATATAACAATAAAAATTATAATAAAAAGTTTGGACCAACGATATATATATATATATTTTTTCATAAGTGCATATCCATAAAGCAGAAACTATGGGTATATAAAGGTATGGTTGCACAACATATAATAAACAATAAGAGTAGAAATAAATTTAAATATATGTGGCGCTATGCCGACTAAAGATAAAAAAGGAAGTCCTTAGTTACACAGATTTGCAAATGCGTGATCATGCCCACTCACCATACGTCACGGTAACTTCCTGTGGAGTGGGTCCCTACACTCGTCTATGCCTCTGTTCAGACTACATCCAAGTCTCCATGGTTCAGGGCGTGTGGAACCAGCTAAATAGATATCCTATCAGGAAGTCCTAGGTGAATGGGCGTCGTCAGGTCCAAAAAAGAGCTTGCGAGGCTCAGTATATAACAATAAAAATTATAATAAAAGTTTGGACCAACGATATATATATATATATTTTTTCATAAGTGCATATCCATAAAGCAGAACTATGGGTATATAAAGGTATGGTTGCACAACATATAATAAACAATAAGAGTAGAAATAAATTTAAATATATGTGGCGCTATGCCGACTAAAGATAAAAAGGAAGTCCTTAGTTACACAGATTTGCAAATGCGTGATCATGCCCACTCACCATACGTCACGGTAACTTCCTGTGGAGTGGGTCCCTACACTCGTCTATGCCTCTGTTCAGACTACATCCAAGTCTCCATGGTTCAGGGCGTGTGGAACCAGCTAAATAGATATCCTATCAGGAAGTCCTAGGTGACGTATGGTGAGTGGGCATGATCACGCATTTGCAAATCTGTGTAACTAAGGACTTCCTTTTTTATCTTTAGTCGGCATAGCGCCACATATATTTAAATTTATTTCTACTCTTATTGTTATTATATGTTGTGCAACCATACCTTTATATACCCATAGTTCTGCTTTATGGATATGCACTTATGAAAAAATATATATATATATATCGTTGGTCCAAACTTTTTATTATAATTTTTATTGTTATATACTGAGCCTCGCAAGCTCTTTTTGGACCTGACGACGCCCATTCACCTAGGACTTCCTGATAGGATATCTATTTAGCTGGTTCCACACGCCCTGAACCATGGAGACTTGGATGTAGTCTGAACAGAGGCATAGACGAGTGTAGGGACCCACTCCACAGGAAGTTACCGTGACGTATGGTGAGTGGGCATGATCACGCATTTGCAAATCTGTGTAACTAAGGACTTCCTTTTTTATCTTTAGTCGGCATAGCGCCACATATATTTAAATTTATTTCTACTCTTATTGTTTATTATATGTTGTGCAACCATACCTTTATATACCCATAGTTCTGCTTTATGGATATGCACTTATGAAAAAATATATATATATATATCGTTGGTCCAAACTTTTTATTATAATTTTTATTGTTATATACTGAGCCTCGCAAGCTCTTTTTGGACCTGACGACGCCCATTCACCTAGGACTTCCTGATAGGATATCTATTTAGCTGGTTCCACACGCCCTGAACCATGGAGACTTGGATGTAGTCTGAACAGAGGCATAGACGAGTGTAGGGACCCACTCCACAGGAAGTTACCGTGACGTATGGTGAGTGGGCATGATCACGCATTTGCCAAATCTGTGTAACTAAGGACTTCCTTTTTTATCTTTAGTCGGCATAGCGCCACATATATTTAAATTTATTTCTACTCTTATTGTTTATTATATGTTGTGCAACCATACCTTTATATACCCATAGTTCTGCTTTATGGATATGCACTTATGAAAAAATATATATATATATATATCGTTGGTCCAAACTTTTTATTATAATTTTTATTGTATATAATGAAAGGACATGGTTTTTCCTAAGTCCAGAAGAAGCCATCACCTGGTTGGATAACTCGGGACTGAAGTAATAATGAATATTTTCTAAGTTAGAGCTACAAGCTGGCATAAGCTCAGTAGAGAGGACCGCACATGGTTCTTTTTTTGGCTCTATGCGCGTTCCAGAAGGGGGGTGGGATGTGGGAGGGATCGCTGTGGGGGGAAAGGAAATTATTATTAAAAATTTTTATTTTTTTTTTCCTCCCTCCTCCTCCCCTTTTTCCACTCTTGGCGGGTTTCCTATTGGCAAGTTCTAAGATGGTATGTTTCTTACCCTCTGAGGGGGTGGGGTGGAATGGAATTAAGAGCTTCTTAGTTAACAAATATGAACAATATTAGGATTATAGCCTGGAATGTCAGAGGAATGAGGGAAAAAAGGAAAAGACGAGCCATTTTTGACTATATAAATAGATATTCTCCAGGGATTTTTTGTTTTATGGAAACACATTTGTTGAAGGAGGATAAAAATATTTTGTATAAAAAAGGGTGGAGTACGCAGTATAGTTCATACCACTCACGATATTCTAGGGGGGTAACAGTGGTTTTTCATGCTAAAATTGAGTGGGTGGAGTATGAGAGTGTAATAGACAAGGAGGGTAGATATATTTTTTTATTTGGGAAAGTTAATACTTTGGTGTGTATTTTGATTTTTATTTATAATCCACCACCGTTTACTCTTTGTATTCTACAAAAAGCGTTTGACTTTATTCACGGGAAGAATGGGTGTCCTGTCTTAGTGATGGGAGACCTGAATTGTGTGATGGAGGAGAATTTGGACAGGTTAAGAATGGTGGAACCAAAAAAGGTTCCCTCATCTTCTGCATTAAATAATATGGTCAAGGAAATGGGACTATATGATATTTGGAGACTGAGAAATCCAGAGGGGAAGGCATATTCTTGCTGGAACAAATCGTGCAACATTTGGTCAAGAATAGATTTAGCTTTAGGGGATGAAGGACTTCTCACTTATGTGAAGGATATTAAATATCTAGTGCGAACAATTTCTGACCACTCTCCTTTGTTGGTGTTAATCAAAATGGACGAATATAAATTGAAAAAAAATTTTAAGTTAAATGCCCATTGGTTAACGTTAATTCAGGATAAATCTGTAATAACAAAAGATGTGGAAATTATTATTAGGCTAAACTGGGGTACCGCACCAGACCATGTGGTTTGGGATACTATAAAAGCAGTGATTAGGGGAAGGTATAAAGGGGTGATAAATAGCCTCAAGAAAAAGTATAGCCTCCAGGAACAGGAACTCACCAAAAAAGTGGTAGAATGTGAGCGAGTTTATAGCTTAGCCAATAACTTGGAGAATCTGGATAGATTATCTAATGCTCAGAATGAGCTTAAACAGTATATGCTTCAGAAAGCAGATAACCAATTAAAATTCTTGGCCAAGAAGAACTTTGTAGAGTCAGGTACACCTAATAAGAGACTAATTTCAATGATAAGAAATCAAATAGGAAGTAAGAGAATCAATGCCATTAAAAATAATGAAGGAAAGGTGGAAATTACCCCAGAGGGAATAATACGGGAATTCTATAACTACTACAAAACCCTATATAAAACTGGAGTAAATTATAATATGGAACAACTTTCCCAGTACCTAGACAAAATTCCTTTCCCTAAGATCTCGGAACAGCAGAGGAGAGGGCTGGATATGGTCAAGGAAATGGGACTATATGATATTTGGAGACTGAGAAATCCAGAGGGGAAGGCATATTCTTGCTGGAACAAATCGTGCAACACTTGGTCAAGAATAGATTTAGCTTTAGGGGACGAAGGACTTCTCACTTATGTGAAGGATATTAAATATCTAGTGCGAACAATTTCTGACCACTCTCCTTTGTTGGTGTTAATCAAAATGGACGAATATAAATTGAAAAAAAAATTTAAGTTAAATGCCCATTGGTTAACGTTAATTCAGGATAAATCTGTAATAACAAAAGATCTGGAAATTATTATTAGGCTAAACTGGGGTACCGCACCAGACCATGTGGTTTGGGATACTATAAAAGCAGTGATTAGGGGAAGGTATAAAGGGGTGATAAATAGCCTCAAGAAAAAAGTATAGCCTCCAGGAACAGGAACTCACCAAAAAAGTGGTAGAATGTGAGCGAGTTTATAGCTTAGCCAATAACTTGGAGAATCTGGATAGATTATCTAATGCTCAGAATGAGCTTAAACAGTATATGCTTCAGAAAGCAGATAACCAATTAAAATTCTTGGCCAAGAAGAACTTTGTAGAGTCAGGTACACCTAATAAGAGACTAATTTCAATGATAAGAAATCAAATAGGAAGTAAGAGAATCAATGCCATTAAAAATAATGAAGGAAAGGTGGAAATTACCCCAGAGGGAATAATACGGGAATTCTATAACTACTACAAAACCCTATATAAAACTGGAGTAAATTATAATATGGAACAACTTTCCCAGTACCTAGACAAAATTCCTTTCCCTAAGATCTCGGAACAGCAGAGGAGAGGGCTGGATCAGCCAATATCCCAGTTGGAAATCGAGGCTGCATTGAGAGGATCTAGAAACAACGCCGCGTCGGGGAGAGATGGGATCCCCCTTGAGATTTATAGGGAACATAAAGATATATTGATACCATCATTATTGAGAATTTTTGAAACATCTATTAGTAGAGGGGAGTTGACTGATTCTATGCGATCAGCTGAAATAATTATGATCTTGAAAGAGGGTAGGGATTCCGCGAATGTTGAGTCTTATCGCCCTATCTCGTTACTCAATAGCTATGTAAAACTGTTTGCTAAAATTCTTGTGAATAGATTAGCTGGGATAGTCCCCGAAATTGTGGATGAGGACCAATGTGGGTTTGTTCCAGGAAGAGTGGCGAGGACTAACATTCGCAGATTATATAGTAATATGCAGTTTGCAGAGCCTGGGTGTTCCCACTCCATCCTGTCATTGGATGCCGTTAAGGCCTTTGACAGGGTGGAGTGGGGATACCTATGGGAGGTACTGAGGAGATTTGGTATAGGAGACAAATTCATTCAGATGGTAAGGGTCTTGTATAATAGAGCTGATGCTCGTATATGTATAAACGAGGGGGAATCAGAGCCCTTTCCTCTGGAAAGAGGTACGCGTCAGGGATGTCCTCTCTCCCCGCTTCTCTTTGCTTTGAGTATTGAGCCGTTGGCTATAAGTGTGAGAAATTGTGAGCATATCACGGGGTTTGGAGCGCGGGGAGAGAGAGACAAAATCTCGTTATACGCGGATGATCTGTTGCTGTTTTTGAAGGATCCAGCTGAGTCCCTCTCGTGGGTAATGAGAGTGATAGAGGAAAATGGTATGTTCTCTGGTATTGCCATTAATTGGCAAAAATCTGTTTTGATGCCCTTGGGATGTCAATTAGTATTAGATTCATTGGACCTTAGGATTCTAAGTAGGGGAGGAGATTTCAAATACTTAGGGATTCGGGTCTCAAGAGAGATAATGGATTATAACACATTGAATACGGATGAGATTATTAGAGAGTGTCAAAGGAAGGAGGAGATTTGGAATAAGTTCTGCCTTTCGAAGGTGGATAGAATTGTGTTGATGAAGTCGGTTCTTCTTCCAAAACTTCTCTATGTGTTTGGGGCTGCCCCTATATGGATAGAAGATAGGTATATGAAAAGGATTGTTACCCTCTTTAACTCTTTGATCTGGGGGAGAAAACGTGTCCGGATAAAGATTGACTACCTATATGTAAGGAAAGAGGAGGGTGGTTTATCTATCCCGGACATTAGATTATATTTCTTGTCTTCTCAGGTATATAATTTGGTCAAGTGGAGAAGAGACAATTTGGTAACCTTTTTATTGGAGGAGATTGATATAGGTATTGGAGATATTTTTTCCTTATTGGAATCAGATTTCCTCAAAGGTATAAAGTGGGAGCAATTCCCAATCGTTAAGACTCTGGTGAGGACATAGGAAGAGTTGAAGAGGGTGACAGACCATGGGGGGATATTTGATTTTGCCCCTATAATAAATAATATATTTTTCCCGAAAGGGCATTTGAAAATATATGGGAAATTGGTCTCAGTAAGTTTAAAGCAGATGTATAAGGATGGAGTTTTTCTGAATTGGCATAGGGCTAAAGAAGAATTTGGGCTAAGCTCGAGGGATTGGTTTGAGTTCATGAGACTAAAAAGAACGGTTGAAAGACAATTAAGTAAACCAGCTATGAAGGTGATTGAACCCAGGGGCTTAATAAAGAAACTTATTCTGGATGAGATTCGTAAGAAGGAAATAGCCTGTATCTATAATATGTTGAGAACGTACAGAGTACCTAACTTCCGAAGTAGAGAGAAGTGGGAAGTTGATCTGAATGGGACAGGGGAAATCCAGTGGAATAGGGTGTATAAAAATGTACAGAAAGTTTCGATTTCGGCACGGCATAGGTTGATACAGTTCAACATAATTCACAGGTTGTATTATACTCCTAAATTTTTGAACACAATAAGTAAGGATGCACAATACGTTTGTAAAAAGTGTGGAGAAAAGGAGGCTGGATGGCTTCATATGATATGGTCTTGCAGATTACTGGGAGGTTTTTGGGGGAAAGTTTGGGAATATATTTCAGTCACATGTGGTTTATCAGTGACTCTTTCCCCGATACTGGCTATACTGGGGGATGATTCGGGATTGGTTTTAGAGAAGAGTATTAAGGGCACATTGATTAGAGCTTTGTTTATAGCTAAATTTATGATAATTAGAAATTGGATTTCGCCTGTCCCACCGGAGTTTGTAGAATGGAAGAAGTTGTATATGTACTATGAAAATATGAAGAGATAGGAGGGAAAGGGTTTTTTTTTTTTTTTTTCTCCCCACAGCGTTGGGAGGGTGGCAGGGGGGTGGCGGGGTTTATATATGTATTGTCATGTTTTATTTTTATATGTGAAATGAGTTGTACGGAAAAATAAAAAAATTTTATATAAAAAAATATATATATATATGGCATGCACAACCTTTAGGATTCGCAGTGCACAAATATGGTGAAATGACATTAACTCCCATTTAGAAGTGGAACACTGCATATCAGTGGGACACTGCACTTGTACCATTGTATGGTAAATTGAATGTAATAAATTGCTGCATTCACGCAATCATATGTGTTTTGCAGTCCGCACGTTACAGATCCGCAAAACACAGATACCGGCCCAGAAAGCACACAAGGCCAGATAGAAATGCCTACGTTTTTTTGTCCGCTATTGTGGACAAGAATAGGACATACTCTATCTTTTTTTGCAGGACAGCGGAATGTAAGCACGGATGTGGACAGCACATGGTGTGTTGTCCGCATCTTTTGCAGACCCAATGAAATGAATGGGTCTGTATCCATTTTGCAAAATTGCGGAATGGATGTGGATCCATAAATATGGTCGTGTGACTGCACCAGGAGGACATTACAGGGAAGTACTCACCTGTATTTTTTTAAACTAAACTAATTTTTTTAAAACTAAGATATAAATGTCTTGTGTAGCTCTACTCTTTTGTGTCTCTGAGTCCAGTCTCACTCATGCTGATAACGTGAGAACTAGACATTTCTCACTGATAAAACATATTACAAAGTTTCCTGTGGTTTCTTGTACTACTTAAAGTTGTGTGTAAGTACTGTATTACGGTGAATTCTGTGATCAAGGAATAAATAAGCTTATCACAACATACAAAGGTAAGTGGTGGTGGCAAGATATATCCTATCCTGATGATGTCATCAATAGAAATGAGTTCTTTGTTACATAGAGGTTTTCAAGCCTCCTGGCTCCTCCTTAAGGTCTCCAATGTGCAGTACGCATGTACAGTTACTTCAGACTTCAGGAACTCTACCAGGTACCACTAAGCAACTACAAGTGCATCTCAATAAATTAGAATATCATCAAAAAGTTTTTTTTTTCAGTAATTCAGTTCAAAAAGTGTACTGATAAATTCGGTACCAGAATTTCCTATTTTGCGATACTAAAATAAAAAATTCTCTTACCTATCCTGCGACGCGGCTCTGCTCCGAGTCTGACTCTCTTCTTCTTCTCCGGGCCCGCACTGCACTGTCCTGACCGCGTACAGCGTCAGGACGTAGTGCGTGCACTCTGACCTGACGCTGCACACAGTCAGGTGACAGTGCAGCGCCGGGAAGAGAAGAAGAGGAGCGCCGGACCCAGAGCGGAGCCATGGCGCAGGACAGGTAAGAGATTTTTTTATTTTATTTTGATGGGGGCACGGTGGGCTGATGTTAGGTCTGATGGGGGCACAGTGGGCTGATCTGAGGTCTTATGGGGCACAGTGGACTGATCTGAGGTTGATGGGGCACAGTGGGCTGATGTTAGGTCTGATGGGGGTACGGTGGGCTGATGTTAGGTCTGATGGGGGTACGGTGGGCTGATGTTAGGTGTGATGGGGGCACAGTGAGCTGATGTGAGGTCTGATGGGGGCACAGTGGGCTTATCTGAGGTCTTATGGGGGCACAGTGGGCTGATCTGAGGTTGATGGGGGCACAGTGGGCTGATGTGAGGTCTGATGGGGGCATGGTGGGCTGATCTGAGGTCTGATGGGGGCACGGTGTGCTGATCTGCAGTCGGATGCTGGCACGGTGGGCTGATGTGAGGTCTGATGGGGGCACGGTGGGCTGATGTGAGGTCTGATGGGGGCACAGTGGGCTGATCTGAGGTCTTATGGGGCACAGTGGGCTGATCTGAGGTTGATGGGGGCACAGTGGGCTGATGTTAGGTCTGATGGAGGTACGGTGGGCTGATGTTAGGTCTGATGGGGGTACGGTGGGCTGATGTTAGGTGTGATGGGGGCACAGTGAGCTGATATGAGGTCTGATGGGGGCACAGTGGGCTGATCTGAGGTTGATGATGGGGTCTGAGGTCTGATGGGGGAGTGGGCTGATCTGAGGTCTGATGGGGCACGGAGTGCTGATATGCAGTCGGATGCTGGCGGTGGGCTGATGTGAGGTCTGATGGGGCACGGTGGGCTGATGTGAGGTCTGATGGGGCACGGTGGGCTGATGTGAGGTCTGATGGGGCACGGTGGGCTGATCTGAGGTCTGATGGGGGCACGGTGGGCTGATGTGAGGTCTGATGGGGGCACGGTGGGCTGATCTGAGGTCTGATGGGGCACAGTGGGGCTGATGGGGAGTGGGGTGAGGCTGAGTGGGGCTGATCTGAGGTCTGATGGGGGCGGAGGATCTGATGGGCTGGGTCTGATGGGGCATGGTGGGCTGATCTGAGGTCTGATGGGGGCACGGTGTGCTGATCTGCAGTCGGATGCTGGCACGGTGGGCTGATGTGAGGTCTGATGGGGGCACGGTGGGCTGATGTGAGGTCTGATGGGGGAATAGTGGGCTGATCTGAGGTCTTATGGGGCACAGTGGGCTGATCTGAGGTTGATGGGGCACAGTGGGCTGATGTTAGGTCTGATGGAGGTACGGTGCTGATGTTAGGTCTGATGGGGGTACGGTGGGCTGATGTTAGTGTGATGGGGGCACAGTGAGCTGATATGAGGTCTGATGGGGGCACAGTGGGCTGATCTGAGGTTGATGGGGGCACAGTGGGCTGATCTGAGGTCTGATGGGGCATGGTGGGCTGATCTGAGGTCTGATGGGGGCACGGAGTGCTGATCTGCAGTCGGATGCTGGCACGGTGGGCTGATGTGAGGTCTGATGGGGGCACGGTGGGCTGATGTGAGGTCTGATGGGGGCACGGTGGGCTGATGTGAGGTCTGATGGGGGCACGGTGGGCTGATGTGAGGTCTGATGGGGGCACGGTGGGCTGATGTGAGGTCTGATGGGGGCACGGTGGGCTGATCTGAGGTCTGATGGGGGCACAGTGGGCTGATCTGAGGTTGATGGGGCACAGTGGACTGATGTAAGGTCTGATGGGGCACACAGATTTTTTGTGTTTTATTTTTTCGGCGTGGTATCAAATGGTATCGAGTATCGAATACTTTTTCTTGGTATCAAAATCGAATCAAAATTTTGGTATCGTGACAACTCTACTCCTGACTTGACAGATGTCCAGAAGGCTGTCACTGACACACTCCACAAGGAGGGTAAGCCAGAAAAGGTCATTGCTAAAGAAGCTGTCTGTTCACAGAGTGCTGTATCAAAGCATATTAATGGAAAGTTGAGTGGAAGGAAAAAGGATGGTAGAAAAAGGTGCACAAGCAACAGGGAGAACCACAGCCTTGATAGGATTGTTAAGAAAAGGCCTTTCCTAAATTTGGGGGAGATTCACAAGGAGTGGACTGCTGCTGGAGTCAGTGCTTCAAGAGCCACCACACACAGACGTATCCAGGACATGGGCTACAGGTGTCGCATTCCATGTGTCAAGCCACTCATGACCAATAGACAACGCCAGAAGCGTCTTACCTGGGCCAAGGAGAAAAAGAACTGGACTGTTACTCATTGGTCAAAGGTGTTGTTCTCAGATGAAAGTAAATTTTGCATTTCATTTGGAAATCAAGGTCCCAGAGTCTGGAGGAAGAGTGGAGAGGCACTCAATCCAAGCTGCTTGAGGTCTAGTGTGACGTTTCCACAATTAGTGATGATTTGGGGAGCCATGTCATCTGCTGGTGTAGGTCCACTGTGTTTTATCAAGACCAAAGTCACTGCAGCCATCTACCAGGAAATTTTAGAGCACTTCATGCTTCCCTCTGCTCACAAGCTTTTTGGAGATGGAAATTTTATTTTACAGCAGGACTTGGCACCTGACCACACTGGCAAAAGGACCAATACCTGGTTTAATAACCACAGCATCACCGTGCTGGATTGGCCAGCAAACTCGCCTGACCTTAACCCCATAGAGAATCTATGGGGCTTTGTTAAGAGGAAGATGAGGGACACCAGACCCAACAATGCAGACAAGCTTACCTGGGCTTCCATAACACCTCTGCAGTGCCACAGGCTGATCGCCCCGATGCCATGCCGCATTGATGCAGTCATTCATGCAAAATAAGCCCCAACCAAGTATTGAGTGCATTTACTGTACATACTTTTCAATTTTGCATTTCATTTGGAAATCAAGGTCCCAGAGTCTGGAGGAAGAGTGGAGAGGCACTCAATCCAAGCTGCTTGAGGTCTAGTGTGACGTTTCCACAATTAGTGATGATTTGGGGAGCCATGTCATCTGCTGGTGTAGGTCCACTGTGTTTTATCAAGACCAAAGTCACTGCAGCCATCTGCCAGGAAATTTTAGAGCACTTCATGCTTCCCTCTGCTCACAAGCTTTTTGGAGATGGAAATTTTATTTTACAGCAGGACTTGGCACCTGACCACACTGGCAAAAGGACCAATACCTGGTTTAATAACCACAGCATCACCGTGCTGGATTGGCCAGCAAACTCGCCTGACCTTAACCCCATAGAGAATCTATGGGGCTTTGTTAAGAGGAAGATGAGGGACACCAGACCCAACAATGCAGACAAGCTTACCTGGGCTTCCATAACACCTCTGCAGTGCCACAGGCTGATCGCCCCGATGCCATGCCGCATTGATGCAGTCATTCATGCAAAATAAGCCCCAACCAAGTATTGAGTGCATTTACTGTACATACTTTTCATTTGGCCAACATTTCTGTGTTTTAAAAAAAAAAATTGCAGTTGGTCTAATATAATATTCTAATTTTCTGAGATAATGACTTTTGGGTTTTCCTTGGCTATAAGCCGTAATCATCAACATTAACATAAATAAACACTTGAAAAAGTTCACTCTGTTTGTAATGACTCTATATAATATATGTGTTTCACTTTTTGAACTGAATTACTGAAAAAAAACAACCTTTTGATGATATTCTAATTTATTGAGATGCACTTGTATGTTACAAGGAATTAAAGGGAACCACTAAATACCTTGCTACACAGTAGAGTAACTCTTTAAAGCCATTGGAACTGAGAAAGAATTAAAATAGAAAAAAAGTTTATTTTATGAAAGTGTAATACTTTTTTTCTTAAGAGACAATAGTCTTTCATTGATAATATTTTACATGCATGCCAATCCCTGAGTTGCAACACAATACATTTAGTTTCCTTGAGATGGCTGAAAGCAGGTAGAATTTCATCAATAAAGGAACAGTCATCTTTTCTGACATGAATTATTTGTGGTCCTCATAAAATAACACATATGAAGCATCTTTCTTTAGAACTTCATTCTTGAAAATAAATGAACACTTTGACCTCTGAGTGTTACCACTGATCTTCTCAATTAGGCTTGTCTGTATACATTCTGACGCAATCCAATAAGTGCTAAAACTGTGAGGAGACAATCACTAATGACAGGGGAAGTGGTAACACATAGCTGTCATTCATTCATACTTTTCCAGGAGGCATAACAAATGAGGGGCACAATTCAAAGTTATAAGGAATTATGCTCCAGCATTGATATTTCAAGGTCAAGTCAAATATTTACATCTCCAAATTAGACATGTCAGGAGAGTCATAACAGGTAGGGATGGGGGAATGTATTTTAAACTAGTCAAATTCGTCTCAATTTTCTCAAGAATTTGAATTTCAGCTTATTCCAAATCTTTTGTCATTTACTTCAGAGGTATCTCTTAAAATAGTAGCCACCACTTTATAGGTCAGGAAACAGAGAAGAAGGCATCTGCTATCATAAAGGGTTAATTTGTGGACCATGTTTTTACTTAAAAAATAAATTTAGACAGTGTAGCGTGTTTTTAAACAGGCTTCTTCATCGGCCAGCCATAGCCATTTATGTCACTGTCACTTGACATTTCTAATGCTGTCTTTGTCACGACAGGAACAAGGGGGAGAAGTGCAGCCTGACTAAACCCCACCTCTGTCCCTGCCTATTTGCCACACCCAAGGCTAAAGGTCCAGGGGGAGCAACTGGACGGCAAACCCTACTCTGGTACGTGAGGGTGCAGAACAACAAACGGACACGAAAAACAAATAGACACAATAGTCGAAAAGTCAGGCAAACAAAGGTTAAACCAGGAATGTACGTCAGTTTCCGAGGATGAGGCAAAAGCAAGGTCAAGGTCACAAGCAATAGGTCAAATAATATGGCAGGTCACAAGTAGAAAAATGCACAGCACTGCAAGGAAGGAACTTCAATAATAGGCAACTTGTCAAGGCAGTTGCCATCTTTAAATAGCCCGCCCAGGATCATGTGATGTGGCCAGCATCACATGACCTGAGGCGGAGCATTGCTGCCAAAACAATATGCAAAATAGCCATGTGGTGTGATCAGCACCACATGGCTAAAAATCCAAAAGATAATTAACTGATGAAATGCTGGCTGACCAGACCAGCACTTCAATTCCCTACTGCTCGTCTTTAGGGGGTGGAGAGGTCCGGCGGCGCTGCACGGAGGGAGCATGTCACCGGCCTCCCGTTACAGTCTTGGTGTTAAATAGTTTGGAAGCGGTCGGATACACTCCTAGGAGACCTCAGAATGTCATACAAAACTGGGCAATCTGAGAACTTTCAATTAGAATCAAACTTATTTATACCCTAATCAAATCTGCTCACTGATTCAATAGAATCAGGACCAAAACAAATTTCAAGAAATTTACTCATCTCTACTGAAATGTCCTCATCAATTTTAGGGCCATGTAAAGAGAGGAACTAAATTGGGATTGTTTATTTAGTGGTATCTGCTAGTGTTGCTTGAGCACCAAAGTGCTTGGGTGCTCTGGTGCTTGAGTAGAACAGTTTGTGATGCTCGAGTGCTCTACAGAGCACCAGAGCACAATGGAAGTCAATGGGAGAACCAGAGCATTAAACCAGGCACCCCCTGCTTTGAAGAGGGGAGGGTGTCTGGTTCACAGGAAAAGGTCAGAAAGTGATGGAAACACCACTGAAATGGTTTGGGAAAGCATGGGGAGTATATCTGGATACATCTTGGACTCCCAGGTCGCTGCTGGGAACGATGTTGTCCGAGTGTTACGCCGCTTTCACAGACTGACAATAATACACAGAAAACAAGAGACAAAATAGATTTTAGAGGAAAAAATTACACTGAATGTCTCAGGTATTTAGGATGTGCAAACGTTATACAGCAGATGTAGCGCAGGTAATGTCGCTGTCACCAGCAGCAGAAAAAATTTCACCGAATGTCACAGGTATTTAGTATGCGCAAACTTTACACAACAGATGTAACGCAGGTAATGTCGCTGTCACCAGCGGCAGAAAAAAATACACTGAATGTGTCACGGGGGCAATTAGTGAGCCCTGACTTGAGCCCCAACCTCTGTCCCTGCCTACTTACACGGCCCATAACTGGGCGGGGGCGTAAAGGGAAGGGGAACAAGAGGAGAATACAATAAACAAAGACCGAAAGCAAACACAATATCGGAGTGTCAGCAAGCCAAGAGTCGTACCAGGATGTCACATTAAAACCAGGGGAGAGAGCAGAAGCAAAGTCAAAATACGCAAGCCGAAGTAAAAAAAACACTATAGTCACTACTGAGAACAAGCACAAGCACTGGAGGTATAGATCAATTTAAATAGGCCTCCAAATGGGTCATGTGACGTGTCCAGCGTCACATGACCCTAATTACATAATTCAAAATGTTTGAGTGCCAGCTTATCCCTGCTGGCACTCGTATCCCCCCACCTGCTTGTTGTCAAGGGGATAGGAAGGATGCCGGCTGCGCATAGCCTGACAGTGCGCCGGGTCTTCCCTGATCTGCTCGTCTAAGGTGGGCGGGGAGGATGCCAGGCGCGCGGCAGCAGAGAGCACCGGGTCCTCCCTGCTCAGGGTTGCGTCCTCGCTCCGCCTCACGCAGAGGAGACTGGCGGTGCAGCGCAGGGGGAGCGCGCCGCAGGCTCCTTGTGACAGAATGTCACAGGTATTTAGGATGCGCAAACGTTATACAGCAGATGAAGTGCAGGTAATGTCGCTTTCACTAGTGGCAGAAAAAAATTACAATGAATGTCACAGGTATTTAGGATGTCCAAACATTATACAACAGATGTAGCGCAGGTAATGTCGCTGTCAACAGCGGCAGAACAAATTACAATGAATGTCACAGGTTTTTAGGATGTCCAATCGTTATACAACAGATGTAGCGCAGGTAATGTCGCTGTCACTAGCGGCAGAAAAAATTATAATGAATGTCACAGGTATTTAGGATGTCCAAACATTATATAACATATATAGCACAGGTAATGTCGCTGTCACCAGCGTCAGAAAAAATTACACTAAATGTCACAGGTTTTTAGGATGTAGTGCAGGTAATGTCGCTGTCACTAGTGGCAGAAAAAATTACAATGAATGTCACAGGTATATAGGATGTCCAAACGTTATACAATAGATGTAGCGCAGGTAATGTCGCTGTCTCTAGCAGCAGAAAAAATTAAAATGAATGTCACAAGTATTTAGGATGCACAAACGTTATACAGCAGATGTAGTGCAGGTAATATCGCTGTCACTAGCGGCAGAAAAAATTACAATGAATCTCACAGGTATTTAGGATGTCCAAACGTTATACAACAGATATAGCACAGGTAATGTCGCCGTCATCTAGCTATTGATTATATATGTCTGAGTGGTCAGCATATATCTTTTCACAGACTTTTTAAAATGTCCTTGCAGAGAGTGCAGCTGCATGAGCAGAGAGCCCACTGTCAGGGGTAGCAGGGATTCCCACAGGGAAGATGGGATGATTTTCTACTTTACCACTTCCTGTTCTGGTCCCAGTAGTCATGTGATTGCTTTCTGTCAGGTGTGCATGGAGCTGGCTGGGTCTTTGCAGACCCAGCTCTGTGGGCAGGTTGTATAAGTATTATAACCTCTCTTGGGGCTGTATTCCACGTGTAACTGGGGCTAATATGTCAATCCTCAGTTACAGAAGAATTCAACAATTAAAAAAAAAAGTATGTTAATAATGTATGTTAAAAAACCTGTAAAGTTAAATGTCCCCTTTTTTAATGTTTCCTTTTTATAAAAAAAAATATATAAATATGAAATAAAAAAAAACCTCCATGTGTCACTGTAAGAATTATTTACATTACTGAACAGAAAAAAAAAGTTAGGACTTTCAAACAGACATATGGTATACCAAAAAAAACTGAAAATGCACCTTGTCAGGAAGGGGGAATAAATGGCAGGAACTGGTTAAAATGTTAAAGATGAAATTCATAATAATATAATTGCCAGTTATGAAACGCTTTAGATGATAATTATTTGTCAATATATTGATTATTGTCATATTTTCATTGTTATGTAATGAACTTTACATCACCCTGTATAATAAATATAATGTTTTGTGAGCCAGAATGCCACTAAAGGGTGAAAACCTAAAAAAGACTTAGCGACAAAGAAGAACTTATAGCAAGAGCTAATTTAATGTGCATTGCATGCAAAATTGCTTTGATTTACAACATACTGTATTGCAATTCATATTTCAATAGGTCATGGATTCAAAGTACATCATTACAATGGCACAGCAAATTCAATAACACACAGTTCATTTATTACTGACGCTGACCTTTGGTGTAATCATATGTTGCTGACATTTACATTGGCAGAGGATAGATAACTGGATCACCAGTGGCTATGATTGTGTTACTGTTTTTGTGCAGTGAATGTGCTCAGGTTTTCTGATGATCTAAGTACTATAAAATGTGCATTAATATAATGCCACCAGGGATATTGGCCATGTCTAATAAAATGTATTCCTCCTATATGTACCTGTTTTTGTTCGGATCAGCCCCTAAATCATTTTAGATTAGTTTAGATGAACATGATGTTAATGAATTATTGGATGATGGATGATGATGAACTGAATATAGTATTTCATTTGTTACATTTTAAAACTGTTTTGTTGGATTAATGGTTATTTATAACATACATTATGAACTAGAATATTGGTACGGTGGGGGTTGAAAAAATGTATTGTTCAAGACTTGACTCCAGAGACAAATCACTTGCTAAATGAGGTTTCCAGGTACAGTATGAAAATGTATAGTTGTGCTCACCACCTTCAAAGTAAAGGTTACTGTTTGTAGTAGAAAAATATATCTTTTGCCACTTGAAAGACTGCAAAACGGCAATAGTACTATGTGAACTTTTATGGCTATATAAAATTATATCTAACTTTTTTGGACAAAACGACTACATTTTTAGGAAACGCTGCAATCTGTAACATGTGTAACTAGATCAACTTCCAAAGAGTAGTAATTTGGGAATATGGCAAATAGTGTTGAGCGAATTGAAGTTCACGAAGTACACTTCGATCTGAATTTCAGATCCCTAAAATGGAGGAAAAAAAATCCTATTCACCTCATTCATTTTTGCGCAAAAAGTCTGCCGCAGCCATCTGGATTGAAGATGAAGTGATTGAAGATTTTGCTCTGAATCTGAAATCAAGATGGCCACAGTGGACTCTTCATGATGAAATGGATAAAGTGAGTATTTAATTTTTTTTAAGATTAACCCTTGACAGCCCTCAATGGTCATCTCAGATGTTGCGATCAGCAATGAATGCTGCATCTGAGGGGTCAAATGACAGGAGGATGCAATCGCCTTTCCCCATCATTTTCACCTGCTACTCACAAATGCACTTTGTGATGAAATAATACTGAAATTTTGCTAAGCAGCCCAATGAAATGAAATGTCGCTCATCTCTAATGGCAAAGTTGTATTTAGCAATGAGAGAATTGATTTGTAAAAATTGAATTTGTACAAAACTCAGCCTTCTTGAGTAGCAAGGGGCTGTCCCAGCTGCTCAAGAGAACCCCCCCCCTTGATTGACAGGGTCAGACATCTCACTTGGTTCTGTCAATCTCATGTCTGTGCATTTGCTCTAATGCCTGAGCAGCACAGATCCTGACTGTGCATGTACCGCTCCACTACTGGGTGTACCCAGACATAAGCGGCACATGCAACGTTTTTGTGTGTGATGCTGCTTGGGAAAAAGTGAGCTGATCTTGTTTGCTAGACGGCTGTCCTGACTTTGTGTAACATGGTGAAGTGGCTTTTGTTTGTCGGGAAGGTGTATGGGACGGATCTGTACGCAAAACCTTCTCAAAACCTCACACAGAGAAGTTTTCTAAGCCTAGATACACTTTTGACACAATTTACACCAAAACCTAGGTGCACAGGTAAATATGGTCCACTGTGTCCTTTACACTGGATACTATTTAAACATAGTGGAATAGTTTTATAAAAACTGGTGTTCCCCTCCCCAGTATTGATTTCCTAAGTGCTGGAGTAAGAGGTGGCTAATTTATTAAGAGGGAGATGCCTCTTAATAATTTAGGAAATAATCAAAGAATTGTAGAAGCACTTACGGATCCTCAAAAGTCCAATCTGTGGTGGTGCCGTCAGTGATGGGTGTCAGTCCAATATACCCCCAGTGATCATTATCATCAGAACAGAAAACTGCAGCACTCCCAGGTCTTTGAAACAATCCTTCTTTAACCCCTTAACGCCCAATGACGGCTTATCCCATCATGGGCAGGAGCCGCTTGCCGCCCCATGACGGGATAAGCCGTCATGGTATTAAACTGTCACCATGTATGATGACATGGTGACAGTGCTGAGACCCTGGCTGTTACTTACAGCCAGGGGTCTCAGCTAACCAGCCCGGGACCAATGGGGGCGGTCCCGGGCTAGCGATCGCTGTAATTGGCTAGTCTGTTCAGACTAGCCAATCACAGCGATCGTAACTGAAATAAACACTAAAATAAATATATAAATTTAAGAATATATGTTATATATATATCCCCCCCCCAGCCCACTGTTTTCTCTGATGGCTGATTGGGGGGGGGGTGTTAATGTGCGGGCGGGCGGGCGATGTGCAGGTGGCTGCTGCGGGAGTGCCGCCCGCAATGATTTTTTTTTCCAGGATGCTGAGCGGGTTTCAAGCAGAGTATCAGCATACAGCTGATACTCTGCTTGAAACTGCTGACATCGGTGCTGGCACCGATGTCAGCAGTTTGACCCCTTCCATGCCGCGGTCCGTAGGGTGCGCTGGCAGCGCCGATGGTGTGGCCAGAAGAGAGGGAGGAAGCTCCCTCTCCCTTCCATAGGGACGCTGCTCTGCTGTGGCAGCGTCCCGATGGTTACCATGGCAACCGGACGCTTTCAGAAGCGTCTGGATTGCCATGGTGTAAGCTAAGCCTCATCAGGCTCCTGCTAAAGGCAGGAGCCTGACAAGGCTTAGCAAGAGTGAAAATGCACTGCAGTACACTATATAGTGTACTGTAGTGTATTATAGAACAATCAGACCCACTGGATCTTCAAGAACCAAGTGGGTCTGAGTCTAAAAAAGTGTAAAAAAATAAAAAAAAGTGTAAAAAAATAAAAAAGTTAAAAAGAAATCCCATTTCCCCCCCAAAACTCAAATTTGAAATTAGTAAAAAAAGATAAAAAATACCCCAAGCATGTTAGGTATCAAATAAAAAAACTACAGCTCTCAGACAATGGAGACACTAAAACATGATTTTTTTTTGTTTCAAAAATGATATTATTGTGTAAAACTTAAATAAATAAAAAAAACTATACATGTTAGGTATTGCCATGTCCGTAACAACCTGCTCTACAAAAATATCACATTAGTTAACCCCTCAGGTGAACACAGTAAAAAAAATAAAATAAAAACTGAGCCAGAACAGCCATTTTTGTTTACCTTGGCTAACAGTGTAATATAAAGTGATCAAAAATCATATGTACCCCAAAATAGTATCAATAACACTGTCACCTTATCCCTTAGTTTCCAAAATATGGGCACTTTTTGGTTGTTTCTACTGTAGGGGTGCATCAAATGGGACATGGTGTCTCAAAACCAGTCCAGCAAAATTCGCCCTCCAAAAACCATCTGGCGCACCTTTCCTTCTGCGCTTGGCCATGCGGCCATACAGTAGTTTACAATCACATGCGGGGTGTTTCTGTAAATCGCAGAATCAGGGTAATAGATTTTAAGGGTTTTTTTGCTATTAACCCTTGATTTGTTACAGGAAAAAATGGATTAAAATGGAAAATCTGCAAAAAAAAGTGAAATTTTGAAATGTCATCTCCATTTTCCTTTAATTCTTGTGGAATACATAAAGGGTTAACACAGTTTGCAAAATTAGTTTTGAAAACCTTGAGGGGTGTAGTTTCTGAAATGGGGTAATTTATGGTGGTTTCTATTATGTTAGCCCCACAAAGTGACTTCAGAACTGAACTGGTGCTTAAAAAAATGGTTTTGGAAAATTTCTAAAAAATTTAAAGAATTGCTTCTAAAATTCTAAGCCTTCTAACCCTAAAAAATAAAATTACATCTACAAAATGATGGCAACATAAAGTAGACATATGGGACATGTAAAGTAATAACTATTTTGTGAGGGATCACTATCTGCCTTAATAGCAGAGAAATTCAAAGTTTGAAAATTACAAATTTTTCAAAATTTTCTGTAAATTTAGGATTTTTTTTATAAATAAAGGTGATTTATATTGACTCAAATTTACCACTGTTGTGGAGTACAATGTGTCACGAAAAAACAATCTTGGAATCAGTCGAATCTGTGAAAGAATCCCAAAGTTATGAATTAATAAAGTGACACATGGCAGATTTAAAAAATGTGGCTTCGGCATTAAGTGTAAAAGTAGCTTTGGCCTTAAGGGGTTAATCATCACTCAGTGTGACGTTTCAACCCAAATCGGTCTTTTTCAAGCATAAAAAAAAGACCGATTTGGGTCAAAACATCGCACTGAGTGGTGATCCCACATTGATTCTCACAGTGAAGTCCCACATTGATTCTCAACATTTTAGAAAAAATGTTTTTTGTTTTTCTGGGGAAGTGGGGGCCATTTCTCATATTTGCTATTTGGCTCTGTGATTTTTATGTACACCCCCACAATAATGTAATCCATTATTCATTTCTGTGTCAAGCTCTGTTTTCACCTAAAAGTTTAGGAAAAAAACAAATAGTGAAAAATGCCATAAACAAGGTGTACTGTATAATGGCTAGATGTAGTGCTTCTCCTCATGTGCAGACATGACGGCTTATTCTGAAAAGTCACTTGAAATGACAGTTATGCTTTAAAAACTCTGTGGTAATATGGTGATACATTTTAATACAGTGAACAAAATGGCACCTTATCATTTTTATAAAGTTAATGAAATTTAATGTTTTTAACATGGTTGTCCAACAATCTTTGAATAACAGTCCAAGAAAGTCTTACATTCAAAATCCTTTCTTGAAAAAATTACTACTTTGGTAGATATCCATGAAAATAACTCTTCCCAAATAATTTATAATCAACTCATATAAGTTTACCAAATATAACATCCTAAATATGAACACAAAACAGATTGTAAAAATAAAAAAATTCCCGGCACAGAGAGTTATTAGATGCAGTTAGTGATTTATTGTGCAAAAAAATATGTCCATAAGGACTAGAGTGATCATAAACATTCCAACATATTAAAACAATAATCAGTATTAACGGAAAAAATATTTTCCATTTTGTATCCATCTGTAGGTCATACTGTATGTGACTTTTGACTGTCAGACATTTCGGTCCATCCAGAACCTTTATCAATGAGTCGTTGCAAGTAAAGAACGCATATTAATGAGTATAAGAATATTGCAAACTCTATGCAAGTATTAGGAATGTATAGACAGGCATAGCGTAAAATAAAAATAAGTAATGTCAAAACAGGAACTGCACACGTAAAATTATAACTAGTAAATAAATCAGCAAAGAAAAAATATCTAAAAAAGAAAATGTGATGGTATATAAGGCTAAATATAATAGCTCATAAATATAGATTCCCAAGTATGGATAACTAGCCCAGACATGGCAGTAAGAAAATAGAACTTACCAATGAGGTAATATCAAGGAATGTGTCAGAATGGCGCTGGACCGTGCTGTCATAGGGGAATGGTAGGTTTAAATAGTGTGTATCTTGAGGATGCTGGAGATCAGGTGGTAGGGGACATGCACTCATGTGTATGATGGGTGTCATGTCAGCAAGAAAAAGGGTGGAGGTAAGTGGAAGTGGGGTAGCTGGCATGCTCGAGTGGTGTATGGCCATGCAGCACAGAGCAGCGGCAGGAAGCTTTGACCAGGAGCAAGTGCGCACATGCGCTTTATTTGTCGGTGGCAGCGGTGGCCATATTGGAAGAGGAGGTGATACTAGAAGAAGGGAGACCACCCATGCATAGTGCATGTAGATATTGCGGGCTCTATATTGGGTGTGGGAATACATGAGAGCAATGATAGAAAAAAGATGAGTATGTGGACAAATGAAGAATAGTGGAAGAGATGGAATAAGATGAATGTAGACAGAATGAAGATGAGAGCAATGAGAAAAAAAAGAATGTAAAATGAGGAAAAGATGAAAAAAAATTTAAGAAATGAAAAAAATTGTAAAAAATGAAAAAAGAATTGTAAAAAATGAAAAAAGATGAAAAGAATAAAAAACAATAAAAGATAAGAAATTAAAAAATATATAAAAATAATAACTGAAAAGTTTATTATCACTCTGGTCCTTACGGACACACAGCTAAATTTTTTTTACACAATAAATCACTAACTACATCTAATAACTTTCTAGAGTATGCAGGGAATGTTTCATTTTTACTGTAATTTGGGATTCATTTCCCGTTACCCACAGCACCTCAGTCTAAGCATGTAGTGCACTATGTCTTTTTTTCTACAATAGAAACAAAGATGGTTAGCCAGTGAAATTAAATGCATGGCACATGAATGACAAATACTTTATAATTACACCACTAGTCATAATAAAATTTATAACCCAAAAGACATTACCTGCCTATTAATTTCTATGACTCCTCATTATACAGTACAATTTTCACATGGAAAAGGCCACATCAGAAAAAATGGACATGGATATTTGTTCCCAAATATCTCACGAAACTCCTCACACCGAGAGGTTTCCATGACTGCTAAATCAAAGAAAAATAAATCCCCTGACTCGACTGGCATTAGAAATGAATATTTTAAATCTTTTAGTCATATCTTAGCCTCTAATATTTTAAATATTTTTCTCGGTTATAGAAACTGGTAATCCCTCAACAGAAATATTTCAGGCAATTATTGTGACACTGTCTAAACCAGAAAAAACTCTGATAAACCCATTAGTTTTTGTCCTGTTTCATTACTAAACTCCAACCTGATAACTGACTCCAAGCTGTTAGGAACTGAGCTTTCCAGTGTCACTTCTTCCCTCATTAAGAGTAAAATTTTTATGTGGTTTACTGCACTGAGGTTGAATCTGACCCTATCCAATAATTTTCTATGCTCTTATGGATCCCCAGTGAATACTTTAATTTTATTCCACAATCCAGATTAAGAAATTAGACAGTGAGTCTCATTTGGGAAATGGACTAATGTGAATAAATTCACTGTACAGTGCTGGGAATATGGAAGTGTTGTAGATTGCCAGCTCAGGTAGCATTTTGTGGCACATTTATGGACATTTTTTGAACATTGTATGTCTCAGTAATTCTATATACAGTCATTTAATGACCAAGACTTCTATGAGTGGCTAATTTCCTTTCTCATTATTTTCAAGCTGCAGAATATTTTCAATAAGAATTAAATTGCATGGCCAATTTTCTGGAGATTTGTAGTACTCTTTGTAATCAGATATGAAACATACTACATTATAACCACAAAATAACCTTATTAAATTACCTCTCTTGTGCATTCCATGTTCTCCATCTTTAAGAGCTTGAATAATTAGCCTTTTGGTCACAGTCAGCTTTTATTTTAATATAGATTAAAATTAAAAAAAAAATACAACCTACTGCAAAATTGAATAAGAACATATATTGTTGTAAAATGAATGTATCCATGTAAACTAATGTATGCCTACATATAATGTATCTATAGGGAAAATGAGAAAAGAGAAATCAAGTCATGTAGCCGGATTTGTGCATAGTTGTCACAACTAGAGACGAGCGAAGTTTTGATTTTAAATTAGATTTGGATGATTAGCTGAACTTCTTCAAGAAATGTGATTTGTTCCAAATGAGTTTGTCACAAATTAAATAAATCTGGTATACCCAGGCTCCTCTGCCTAATCATAATCATCCCATCTGGTAGCCCAATCTCAGTGTGAAGGCTTGGAACTTAACCTGCAGGGAGACTGCAGGGAGAGTGCAGGGGGAGTGCATCACGTGTGCATTACTTTCTAGTGCACCCACTTTCATACTTAATCCATTCTGTAGGTACTGTGCCATCAGTATTACAGGCAGTTATAATTTATAGCTGTCTACATCACTGTGCAGTGAACCAAGATTCATAGGTAATCCCTTCTGTTAGCTGTTGAATTACTGTGTGTCAGTATTACAGGTCAATAAAAGCATCAGGTCTAATTTATCGCCTTGGACTTAACTGAGCAGATGACCAAAATTCACGTTGTAAGGAGCAGTCGCAGTAACAGTGTGCACCAAGATTCATAGCTAATCCCTTCAGTTAAACAAAAAGAAAAGCATACTGCACACTTCAGTAAAGCAAAAAAAAAAAAAAAAGTAGGTGCACCCCTGCAGGAGCTATGTCCAAATAAAAAAAACAAAAACAAAATGAAGACATGGATGCAGCGAAAATAAAGTAGTGGAGAAAAAGATGTTCTTTTAATGCATGTGGTAGCAGTCCAAACACATGCTTTTTAATCTCTTTGGTTAGCTGTCAAATCACTGTGCGTCAGTATCACAGGTCAAGACGTGCACCATACATGAGTTAGCCCTCCCTGATGCAGTGCAAAAAAATGTTCTTCCTGCAATCAGTAAACATGGTTTCTATCTCCAGTTGGTGAGGAGACAGCCAGTGTTCGATTTCCTTATTGAGGATGCTGAGCAGTTCCTCCCTGGTGTGGATATTTTTGCCCTGGCTTACCAGGTGCAGAACCTATGCTTTGCATAGGTGATATGCTTGAAGACCCTGCTGTCTCATAGGCACACTTCCACCCTGTTGTCTCAGCTCCTGATGATGATGCCCCTCTTTACCCGGCTCCCACGTGCGATCAACAACATCAGCATTTACATCGGTTTGTTCCTCACTAATGTCCGTCTCACCTGTCTCTTGCACATGTTCCTCACCTATCGCAACATGTGCTCCCACCTGACTGTTGTCATTGGTGGTTGCACATCTAGAGGAGTCAGCGGACCTCTCCTCCAAGTCTGTTCTGCCCTATAACTGCTGACTGTCCTCAAAAAAGCTCATCCTCACTAAAAAGCGGAGGAGAGCTGGTGGCTAAAGCAATCTTACCCTGATTCTATGAAAAACCTTGTTAAGAATATTGACTCAATTCCACTATAAAATGTATTGCCTCCACAGAGGACTTTCTGAAGTTTCAGCAAATATCGCAATACTTTCTTCGTCTCGCCTATCACATGTCACTTTGTTTATTTGTATAAATTACTGTATCAAAATGTGAAGCTGAACTTAGCTTTGTGCCTCATTAATGAATTTATCTTCGTATTCTGATAGACAGTAATTTATGTGAATAAATGACACGTGATAGAGGCGAGACGAAGTAAGTCTTGCGATATTTGATTAAACTTCCGAAAGACCTCAGCGGAGGCAATATATTTTACAGTAGGATGGAGAAGATATTCTTAATATAGTTTTTAAAAGAATCGGGTTTGGATACAGCAATTCAAACCCTATTCACTTAACCCTAATGCTAACTAAGCGTGGTGTCAGGGTAACCCACCATTCCTGGCTGTGTGTATCTGTTGTCACCTGAGATGATGTTGAAGAGCGAGCCAACCATTCCAGTACAGCTGGATTGGTGGTCATAACATGACTAGAGGATGACAGTGTCAGTTGTGGACTGTTGCTGCAGCTGCTGCTAGCACCAACCCTTCTTCTGCTACTCCTTGTGCTGGTTACAAGGTTGGTGGCCGGATGAGTGCAGTAGTCATACTCACGGTTTCCTAACGCTCACTAGGATGGCGTGCAGTGGCAGGAAGGGTGCAGCTGTTCTTCCTTTCTGGGGACACACTGGTTCTGGAGGCCTTCTGCCTGATGAGGTGTCCTTGATGTTGCTGTGAGGCAGGGTCCCGGTTGTCATGATGACGTCAGTGCAAATATAGTTTGGTATAATGATGACACCAGTGTTAGTATAACAAATCCACAGTACTTTACTGAAGATGGTCAGCAGGTGATCCACACAAGCACTATTCAAATGAGATACAGTCATTACATTCGATTCAAGTAGTTCCCAAAGGTTGTATATGGTGGCTAGTCAATCTCTCCTGGGCAATCTCTCCTTTTCCCAGCCTAAAGGGAAACATTTTCTCTGTCATCAGATATACAGTGCCTTGCGAAAGTATTTGGCCCCCTTGGAACTTTTCAACCTTTTGCCACATTTCAGGCTTCAAATAAAAAGATATAACATTTTAAATTTTTGGTGAAGAATCAACAACAAGTGGGTCACAATTGTGAAGTGGAACGAAATTTATTGGATCATTTAAACTTTTTTTGTAATAAAACTGAAAAGTTGGGCGTGCAAAATTATTCGGCCCATTTACTTTCAGTTCAGAAAACTCACTCCAGAAGTTCATTGAGGATCTCTGAATGATCCAATGTTGTCCTAAATGACTGATGAAGATAAATAGAATCCACCTGTGTGTAATTAAGTCTCCGTATAAATGCACCTGCTCTGTGATAGTCTCAGGGTTCTGTTTAAAGCACAGAGAGCATCATGAAGACCAAGGAACACACCAGGCAGGTCCGTGAAACTGTAGTGGAGAAGTTTAAAGCCGGATTTGGATACCAAAAGATTTCCCAAGCTTTAAACATCCCAAGGAGCACTGTGTAAGCGATCATATTGAAATGGAAGGAGTATCAGACCACTGCAAATCTACCAAGACCCGGCCGTCCCTCTAAACTTTCATCTCAAACAAGAAGAAGACTGATCAGAGAGTCAGCCAAGAGGCCTATGATCACTCTGGATGAACTGCAGAGATCTACAGCTGAGGTGGGAGAGTCTGTCCATAGGAGAACAATCAGTCGAACACTTCACAAATCTGGCCTTTATGGAAGAGTGGCAAGAAGAAAGCCATTTCTCAAAGATATCCATAAAAAGTCTTGTTTACAGTTTGCCACAAGCTACCTGAGAGACACACCAAACATGTGGAAGAAGGTGCTCTGGTCAGATAAAACCAAAATCGAACTTTTTGGAAACAATGCAAAAGGATATGTTTGGCATAAAAGCAACACAGCTCATCACCCTGAACACACCACCCCCACTATCAAACATGGTGGGGGCAGCATCATGGTTTGGGCCTGCTTTTCATCAGCAGGGACAGGGAAGATGGTTAAAATTGATGGGAAGATGGATGGAGCCGAATACAGGACCATTCTGGATGAAAACCTGTTGGAGTCTGCAAAAGACCCGAGACTAGGACGGAGATTTATCTCCCAACAAGACAATGATCCCAAACATAAAGTAAAATCTACAATGGAATGGTTAAAAAATAAATGTATCCAGGTCTTAGCCAAGTCAAAGTCCAGACCTGAATCCAATTGAGAATATGTGGAAAGAGCTCAAAACTGCTGTTCACAAATGCTCTCCATCCAACCTCAAAGAGCTCGAGCTGTTTTGCAAGGAAGAATGGGCAAGAATTTCAGTCTCTAGAAGTGCAAAACTGATAGAGACATACCCCAAGCGACTGGCAGCTGTAATCGCAGCAAAAGGTGGCGCAACAAAGTATTAATGCAAGGGGGCCGAATAATTTTGCACGCCCCACTTTTCAGTTTTATTATTACAAAAAAGTTTAAATGATCCAATACATTTTGTTCCACTTCACAATTGTGACCCACTTGTTGTTGATTCTTCACCAAAAATTTAAAATGTTATATCTTTTTGTTTGAAGCCTGAAATGTGGCAAAAGGTTGAAAAGTTCCAGGGGGCCGAATACTTTCGCAAGGGACTGTATATATCTACACTCTATAAATAGGACATCCTTTGGTTTTGGTGGGCTGCTTGTAGCTTACAGTGTTTTCACCACATTCAGAGGAGGCTGTAGCCAGAATAGTGGTGATTACTTTCTTTGCCAAAGTCTGCTATCCCTTTCTGTGGACTAAACTTTCTATAGATATTTTCCCTTCTAAGGGCTGGAACATAATTTGCTGTGGCCTGTAGGAGAATGGAAACTCCCTACAGGAGCTACTCCTTGCTGCTCTTAGGTGTTCACTCCTCAGCAGGCAGCTGGTAACTCCAGAATCTTCTTCCTAGAGAAGAGCCAGCCCTGCTTAGCCACATAGGACCTCCCACTCCTTGTACAACCTTATGGGATTTATAGTACATGCCCATCATACATGAAATACAATGATATTAACACTTTCAATGCTTTACATTGGTTTTCAGGACATTGCAGATAAATGTGGCACAGGGCGATTACACTCGGCCTGCACTCTCCCTGCAGTCTCACTACAGCCTCAAAAAACTCTCCCTACAATTTCACTGTACTGTCCCTACACTCTCCCTCTCCAATATTATATTTTTTAACAGTTTTCTGCAACACTGAGCGCTTGTCACATCTCTCCTAGGTTTCTTACTTTTACTTAGTAACACATGCAGTAGCCATTAATAAAAAACAAAAACAAAACATGATTCCTAATCACTAAGCGCAAGGAAATTTGGCCTAGCAGCAAATCCAATATTTCCCAAGCTTCGGATCGAATTCTGCTTCGGATTCTTCCATTTTCTCAACATTAGTCACAACATGAGATGATAGTAAGCAAGAAAATCAACAAATAATATACATAGGTAGAAATAACCATATAAATATGAGCTCCCAAACACATATTATTGCCCATGTTTGTCCATTTAGCTGAGTGAGCATGTGCAGAACCTTTCTATATGTTCAGTGCGCACAATGAACAGACATGTGCCTTATACGTAGATCTAATGTTTTTATGAGAAAACTGCCATGAGAAGTTTGAATTGAAAAGTAAGGAAGGACAACCGAACTATGAGAAAGATATGGACTTAAACTGTAAGTATATTATTCATATAAAGCTTGTTGTTGTGCAATAAGTTGTGGATTAGTTGGAGTAATAAACCCTGGTACTGCAGCTTTTTATATTTGGGAGGTAAGTATGGATAAGGATACCTAGTAATTTTTGTGTAAGTTGTCAATATGTGTTAAAATTACAAATTAAAAAATGAATAATAATAATCCCTCCTGACACCCCATTACTTTCATATCATTGGCCAAATGCTCATTTATCTCTCTTGAAACCTCCCCCATACACATGCACCCTCAGTTTGGTGGAATATGCATGTGTTCTCAATAGGGAGAGTACAATAAGCTGCTGCCAGACACCTCTGGTGGCCACTTATCTCTCGTGAGAGAAAAGGATGAAACACATTAAAATTCACCAGACCTAATGACTCCACAATTAGGTCATTAGCCAGTTCCACATAAATCAGTAGCTTTAGATGACATTTATGTAATGTGTATGGCTAGCTTTTGATTCAATTGTTGGTATCTGTCTTCTGTAATCACATTCTTTTCTTCAGACATTTCAAAGGAATAAGTTTCATTTATCCTTTTCTGTATTTTGTGATCTCATTTTAAACCTATTTCTATCCTGTTCATAATTTGTTACACTATTGGCATTCTCTCAATCAGCTCCGTGAGGTCACCTGGAATAGTTTTCCAACAGTCTTGGAAATTGGAATGAATTTACTACTAGAGGTGCTGAGCACAAGTTTAGTGGATTGTGGAGGCCATATCATCTGATGTAGTACTCCATCACTCTCCTTCTTAATCAAATAGCCCTTACATAGCTAGGAGATGAGTTTGGCGTCATTGTCCCACTAAGTGCAAACCAAATGGGATAGCATGTCACTGCAGAATGTGGTGGTAGCCATGCCCGTTAAGTGTGCCTTGAATTTTAAATAAATCGCCAACAGTGTCACTTGCAAAGCATTCCCACACCATCACACCTCTTCCTACATGTTTTGTGGTGGAAACCACACATGTATCAACCATTCATTAACCTTTTTTTCATCTTGCATAGACATGACAATATAATACACTTCTCATGTATGGATTGTATTTTACTTCTCATGTATAGATTGTAATTCATAATTACCATTTCATTAATACTTAATTATCATTTTCATTTATGAATACATACTCTTGTTTTCCCTCCAGCAGGATGTTTAGGTACAGAGACATTTTTATAAAGGTTAAAGGGAACCTGTCATCAACTTTATTTTGCCTATACTAACGGCAGCATAAAGTAGAGACAAGTGAGTTGATTTCAGTGGTCTGTCATTTATAAGTTAAAAGTGAATGGTTGTCGAGAACCGACATCACAAACATTGCAGACTAGGCCTAGAAAAGAGTCATGGCCACCTGAGAAGAGTCCTGGTTATTCATGAATTCCTGCTCTCCCTGCCCACCTGCTGATGATTGACAGTCTTCTACCTATTTTTCGCCCCTTTTCTCTAGGAGAAACTGCCAATCGTCTTCAGGTGGGTGAGAGTGCAGGGGATTATGAATAACCATGACTCTTCTCATGTAGATTTGACTCTTTTCAAGGCCTGAGCTGCAATGATTATGATGCTGGTTCTCGGCAACCACTTACTTTTAGCTCATGAGTGACATACTGCTGAAATCAGCATTTCTGTCACTATTTTATATTGCACTCATTGAGGTCAGCATAAAGTTGATGACTAGAGATGAGCGAACATGCTCGTCCGAGCTTGGTGCTTGTTCGCATATGCTCGCTACTCGGACGAGCATATCGCGATCCTCGAGGAAATGGCAACTTCCTCTTCCTGCATGTTAGCCGCCTTTTTTCAGCCAATCAACATGCAGGAGAGTTTTTGGTACCTCCTAGCATCACGTGGGCCCCCTAAAAGTCGATAGCAGGGATTGGCTGGCCAGATCAGGTGACCTGGGAATATAAGAATCTGGTCCCGTGCTGCTCGCGTCATACGCCGTCTGCATGAGATTAGGGATAGAGCTGTTGTCTGTCAGGGAGAGAGTTAGGGCCTGAATTTAGATGTTGGTTAGGCAGGAATCACCCACAAAGAACCCAACAGCCCTTCTAAGGGCTACAAGCACCTGTGGTCTTTTTTGGTCTCCTCCAGGCTGCTGGCTGGGACTTGTAGTGCAGCTACCACCATCTTGGCTGCACACTGTTAGGGCGTGAAATTAGAATGTGGTTAGGCAGGAATCATCCACAAAGAACCCAACGCTCCTTCTAAGGGCTACAACGACCTTTTTTTTTGGCCTCCTCTCGGCTGCTGGCTGGGACTTGTAGTGCAGCTACCGCCATCTTGGCTGCACACTTTGCACAGCGACTGGTGGCAGAAAGGGGACAGCACAAGGACCACACAGACCCCAATGAAATTGCCCAAAGTCCTCTCAGTACTCATTTTTGCTGCTGCTGTACCTTGGCTTGCTGGGATCTGTAGTGCAGTCTAGGGAATACATTTTTATTCTCAGTTATATATATTACAGCCCAGTGAACAATTGTGAGGTGTGCAATACACTAGCCGCAGTCTAGAGAATATGTTTTTATTCTCAGTTATATAAAATACAGTCCAGAGAACAATTCTCTAGTGTGCTGTACAGCAGCGTCAGTCTATAAAATACATATTTTCTCTCAGTTATATGTATTACAGTCCAGTGAAAACTGGAGTGCTTTGCGGTAAAATAGCCGCCATTTAAAGACTACGTTTTTTTCTCAGTTATATGTACTACAGTCCAGTGAACAATTCTCTACTGTGCTGCAAAGCAGCGTCAGTCTATAAAATACGTATTTTCTCTCAGTTATATGTATTACAGTCCAGTGAAAAATGGAGTGCTTTGCGGTAAAATAGCCGCCATTTAAAGACTACGTTTTTTTCTCAATTATATGTACTACAGTCCAGTAAACAATTCTCTAGTGTGCTGCACAGCAGCGTCAGTCTATAAAATACATATTTTCTCTCAGTTATATGTATCACAGTCCAGTGAAAAATGGAGTGCTTTGCGGTAAAATAGCCGCCATTTAAAGACTACGTTTTTTCTCAGTTATATGTACTACAGTCCAGTGAACAATTCTCTAGTGTGCTGCACAGCAGCGTCAGTCTATAAAATACATATTTTCTCTCAGTTATATGTATTACGGTCCAGTGAAAAATGGAGTGTTTTGCAGTAAAATAGCCGCCATTTAAAGACTACGTTTTTTTCTCAGTTATATGTACTACAGTCCATTGAAAAATGTAATGGTTTGTGGTAAAATAGCCGCAGTCTAAAAATTCATTTTTTTTCTCTCAGTTATATATAGTACAGTGCAGTGAACAATTCTGTTGTGTGCGGTATAGTAGCCGCACTCTAGTGTTGACACCAACAAGTGACCAAGTTAGTTGAGGTAGCAGGTGAAGCACATAAAAATTTACACTGACACAGCATGGTGGTGACACCACCAATGCCTTGGTCAGACTGATATTGCAGTCAAATGGCTGTAGGTGAGCCTCCCAAAAATTTGTTTTGGAGTGCCTGAAGTTGACCCTCCTAAAAAATAGTTTTGGAGTGTCTGTAGTTGACCCTCCTATAAAATTGTTTTCCGGTGAAATCCAGGATTTATTCATTTCAATAATAGTCAGCCTGTCAGTTGACAGGCGTGTACGCTTATCAGTGATGATGCCACCAGCTGCACTGAAGACCCGCTCTGACAACACGCTAGCGGCAGGGCAGGCCAGCACCTCCAAGGCGTACAGCGCCAGTTCGGGCAATGTGTCCAGCTGTGCAACCCAGTAGTTGTATGGAGCAGAGTGATCACGCAGGATGTTGGTATGGTCACCTAGGTACTCCCTCACCATCTTTCTGAACAGCTCCCCCCTCTACTGGGGGACGGGTGACATAGTCTTGCTGGGGTGCCATAAAACTGGCAAAGGGCCTTGGAGAGTGTTCCCCCCTTCCAGTGCTTGACAAGCTGCCTGCTCCCCTCCTCTCCCCCGCGAGTTGGCCAACAGAACTACGTCCCCTGCCGCTAGCGGCGTCAGATGGGAAGGATAGTTTCAGCTTGTGCACTAGGGACTGTTGATATTGATTCACTCTCATACTCCTTTCCTCTACAGGAATGAGAGTGGAAAAGTTCTGCTTGTACCTGGGCTCCAGTAGGGTGAACACCCAGTAATCGGTGTTGTCAAAAATGCTTCTAACGCGAGGGTCACTGGAAAGGCAGCCTAACATGAAGTCAGCCATGTGTGCCAGAGTCCCAACACGCAATAATCTCCTCAATAGGCAATACTCTCCATTTACTCCTCCTCCTCCAACTCCTCCTCTTCAGCCCATACACGCTCAACAGATGGAATGGGCATAGGTACCCTCTTCAGTCTCGCCAACAGTCTCCTTCTCTTCCTTCTCTTCCTCCTCTTCCTCCTCATCCTCCTCCTCCTCCAATAAGTGCTGAGAAACAGACCTGTGGGTGGTCTGGCTATCAAGCAACGTATCTTCTTCCCCCATCTCCTGTGACAAGAGCAAAGCCTCTGACTTCATGCTGAGCAGTGACTTTTTCAGCAGAAAAAGCAGCGGGATGGTGACGCTGATAATGGCGACATCGCCGCTGACCATCTGTGTTGACTCCTCAAAGTTGCTTAACACCTGACAGATATCAGACATCCACTCCTCATTGTACACTTGAAGAAGCTGACTAACCTGACTACCAGTTCTTGTGGAAGTTGTCATCTGGCAGTCTACAATTGCTCTTCTCTGCTGGTAAACCCTGGCTAACATGTGTAATGTGGAATTCCATTGTGTGGGCACGTCGCACAACAGTCAGTGAGCTGTCAGTCGTAAGCGCCGTTGCACTGCCCTGAGAGTGGCAGCATCTGTGGTTGACTTGCGGAAATGCGCACAGATGCGTTGCACCTTGGTGAGCAAATCAGACAAATTGGGGTAGGTCTTGAGGAACCGCTGAACCACAAAATTGAACACGTGGGCCAGGTAGGTTTTATATGCAGTGTTTATATGGGTTGTTGTTACTTTGGGAAATTGTATTGGTGTATAATGGCACATGTGTGAGCCTGCCGAGTTGCAGAGCCGCCACAAGGTTACGCCCGTTGTCACACACAACCATGCCTGGTTTGAGTTTCAGCGGCACCAGCCAAAGATTGGTCTGCGCCGTGATGCCCTGTAACAGCTCTTGGGCGGTGTGCCTCTTGTCACCTAAGCTCAGCAGTTTCAGCACCGCCTGTTGATGCTTACCCACGGCAGTGCTGCTGCGCCTAGAGCTACCGACTGAAGGCGCCGTGCTCACAGATTGTATTCGAGAGTAGGAGGAGGAGGGGTTGGAGGAAGAGGCATAATAAGTCTGAGAAACGATGACCGAGGTAGGCCCCGCAATCCTTGGTGTGGGCACTACATGAGCGGCCCCAGGGTCAGACTCGATCCCAGCCTCCACCAAGTTAACCCAATGTGCCGTCAGGGAGATATAGTGTCCCTGCCCACCAGCACTTGTCCACGTCTCCGTGGTTAGGTGGACCTTCTCAGTAACCACGTTGGTCAGGGCACGGATGATGTTCTCTGACATGT